>CAUYQV010177337.1:0-45304 GCA_963574575.1 Galagoides demidoff | reverse complement strand
CTAGTTTTGTTGACTCTATAACAAATTTGCAATGAAAGCATTTTCAGCCAATGAAGAATGATATCTCTCTTCATATACTTCAGGCAGGAGCTAGCAATCTAGCTCATTATTTTTACCAAAATTGTTGGAAAATTTCAAGATGGTTTTCATATATTACAAGCTTTAAGCTTTGGATTTGAATTAAAAAATTAAAACAGGCTCGGCGCCTATAGCTCAGGGCGCCAGCCACGTACACTGGAGCCAGCAGGTTCGAATCCAGCATGGGCCTGCTGAACAACGATGACAACTACAACCAAACAATAGCCAGGCCTTGTGGCAGGCACCTGTGGTCCCAGTTGCTTGGAAGGCCTAGGCAGGAGAATCACTAAAGCCCAGGAGTTTGAAGTTGCTGTGAGCTGTGACACCACAGCACACTACCTAGGGTGACATAGTGAGATTCTACCTCAAAAAAAAAAAAAAATTAAAACAAAGATTTCTTTTTTTCTAAAAGTTTGAGAAAAAATGCAGGTGCACATTATACATGAGAGCCCATTATTCACAGCAAAATATGGTAGCAAGCATTCAATAAAGACTAGAACATTAAAGTCCCACGTGAACCTAAGTCTCCATCTGTTTTGTGTCAGTCTCTACTCTGCCAGGACATTTCTTCAGAACTGTCTGCCTAGATTTTGTTCCTGCTGGCTCTCAGGCAGGGCAGGCCCACCCAAAAGCCATCGCAAAAACTGGAACAGGAGAAAGGAGTCCTCAGCTTGCTGTGAGCAATGCTGCACTGTGGGCATGAAGTGAGTCAGGGACACTCACTGGGATGAGAACCAAAGCTCGTCTGGGGACTGGCTGGCATTTGTATGAGGTTTCTAGCCAACCCTTAACAAAAGTCAGGGCTGCAACTGACTTCCACTGGGTCGTCATCTTTCAAAAGACACACTCAGACCAAAGGCCAAGGACGGGTAGCTAGGTTTCTGAGAGCCACAGTTACATGGGAATGGTCTTGCCCTGTGATTCAGCTGGGTCCTTCACCACACAAGAAGCAGTCAATGGGCTGGCCGCCTCCTGCCTGTTTTTTATCATAAGCTGGGTTAAAGAGCCTGCCTACCCTTGCTCACCACACTGGAGCTGAAACACGAAATTTGACTGTAGCAGGTCCAGAACCCTCAATGTTTCTGCCTAACTCCCCCTAATATATGTCACAGTGACCAGGCCCATACAGGGGCTGCCCAATGCACAGATGGCTACCCATGACACACCTGTGAACAGCAAGTCAGAATGTGCTTTCTACTGTGATGAGGACTTTACAAACAAAAGCAAAAAAATACCCAATTTACTTTATGCTTTAGTCAGGGCTCTCCAGAGAAGAAAGAGAACCAATAAGAGATACACACACACACACACACACACACACAGAGATTGAATTATTTTAAGGAATTGGCTCATGTGACTGTCGGAACTGACAAGTCTGAAATCTGTAAAGCAGACCAGCAGAGCAGCCTGGAAACTCAGGCAGGGATTTTATGTTGCAGTGGGGAGGCAAAATTCTTTCTTTTTTGCAAGATCTCAGTCTTTTCTCTAAATGCCTTCAACTCATTGGCTGAGGCCCACCCACATTATAGAGGGTAATATGCTTTTACTTACAATCAATTCATTGTAAATGTCAATCATATCTAAAAAAAACACTGGGCATAATGGCTCATGGCTATAATCTTAGCACTTCAGGAAGCTGAGATGGAAGGATCACTTGAGGCCAGGAGTTGAAGATCAGCCTGAGCAACATAGAGAGACTAACTCTACAAAAAATAATAATTAAAAAATTACCTAGGCATCTCTACAAAAATAAATATATATACATATACTTGTATTATGTGTATATGTGTATGTGTGCGTGTATATATATTTTATATATATACACACACATATATATATATATGTAGATATATGGCATGTCTATATTCTCAGCTACTCAGGAGGCTGAGACAGGAGGATCATGGGAGCCCAGAAATTCAAGGTTATCTTGAATATGATTAAGCCATTATACTCCAGCCTGGGTGACAGAGTGAGACCATGTCACTAAAAACAAAAAGTTATATATAAAAAGTACCTTCCCAGCACCATCTAGACTAGTCTTCGCAACTGTAATAACTGGGTCCCATAGCCTAGCCAAGTTGACACATTAAATAACCATCATACTCTAATTAAACACATATAATATGGTGGGTTTTAATCTTTGGACTATGGCGATTCCCCTCTTAAAAAATTTTATTGAGTTATAATTTACATATCATAACACCCATTTTAAGTATTCAACCTCGTGAATTTTTTAGTAAGTTTATGGAGTTGCACACAACTCCATAAAGTCTTTCTTTCAGAAAAACTTTTAGCATGCCAGTAAGATAACTCACATATAGTGAACCTCTTGAAAATCTGGCCGAAACAAACAAGTACAAACCTACAGGTTGTTCTCACCCAGTACCCAAGTCTTACCATTGTAAGGACTGTGAATAACATCTTACATGGATGCACCATTTTGGACAAAAGTCAAGGGTCATATACTCATGTAAGCTTAGCTACAGATCCAGGTTGGGGCCCCAAATCTAAATATTCAATGACCATTGCATGCATGCATCTAGACCTCCAACCTACACCTAGAAACTGTACTTTCCTTCTAAAAGAACTTGTCTCTCACAGATGCATTCTCCACCCACAACCAGAAGCAATCTTCTCCAATGCAAATCATTCTTTCTTCACTCAGAGCCTTGCCAAGGTTTCCTCATCACCTATGATAGCGAATCCAGAAGAAGTTCCTATCACTCTTAAGTATATACACCAGGCCTTCTCTGATACAGGTCCTGGATATTCTGTGGCTCTATTTCTGACCTAGTAAACCTCACTTTATAAGCATAAAATGCTCAACACCCCATTTCATATGGCCAACTCCAAGGGATATTTCTATTTCTAGTAGAGACAGAGTCTTGGTCTTGCTCAGGCTGGTCTCGAACTCCTGCACTCAAGCAATCACCCACCTCAGCTTCCCACAGTGTTAGGATTACAGGTGTGAGCCACTGCGCCCAGCTCTTCCACAGGAACACTTGAGGCTCAGGTGCAGTCAAGTGTCTCTGTCTGTCTTCTCTCTCTTTTATACATTGAACATATTGCTATTGTTAAACTTATGTCGTATTATAACACTAGTCTTCAATCTCTCTCTACACTACTCTCCAGCCAACCAACCAACATTTACTAGTCCAGGAAGCAGAGACCCAGGTTGAATGGCAATCACAATAAGCATATTCTTCAAAGGTAAGACTGTCTATGGCCATGTAGTTATTCTGAAGTGTTCCTTTTTGGTAAGTGGTGAATATCTCTTTAGGAATTATTCTACAGAAATAACAACAAAAGTTCAATGGACAGTAAACAAAGACAGCCACCGCACCATGTCAACTAGTGAACGACAGTAACAGGACACTCACTCTTGTCATACTGGATAGAGAACTGTGCATGCCCAGTAAGAGGAATTTGGCAAAATAAATCATAGAAAATGATATATAGAATATCCTGCTATTATTAAAACAGCAGTATAGGTACATATTGACCTGCAAAGTTATTATTTACTATTTATTTTAAAAGTGGCATATTATAATCATGTCAATATGGAGGAACATGCAAAAGATATTTTATATAAGCAGATATACACATATACACACATATAAACATACACACCCACACAGGTTGTAAAAACGAAAAATTTAACAGTGTTTAGAATTATGAGTGGGTAGATAGTAGAATTATGAGTAATCTACAGGTATATTTTAAAATTTCTTTTCCCAGCTCAGCGTCTGTGGCTCAATCGGCTAAGGCGCCAGCCACGTACACCTAAGGTGGCGGGTTCGAGTCCCCAGCCCGGACCTGCCAAACAACAATGATGGCTGCAACCAAAAAATGGCCGGGCGTTGTGGCGGGCGCCTGTGGTCCCAGCTACTTGGGAGGCGGAGGCAGGAGACAGCTTGAACCCAGGAGTTGGAGGTTGCTATGAGCTGTGATGCCATGGCACTCTACCCAGGGGGATAGCTTGAGGCTCTGTCTCAAAAAAAAAAAAAAAATTTCTTTTCCCATCCCTGTTTTCTGAGTATATGCAATGAACACATGACACTGGTAAGGGATGAGAGAGTGCTGTGGTTAACAGAAGGCTTGGACCCAGACAATTCCTAGGGATGTGACCCTGGGTAGAACAATCCCTTTCAGCATCAGCCTCTCCATTTAAAAAATGGAATGTGCCTTGAAACCATGCCTCTTTGTAAGGTTTACATGAGCCAATACCCATAAAGTGCTTAACCCAGAAGCTGACATCCAGTCCTCCAACAATTTTTAAGGAGAGGGAGATTTAAGAAAATAAATATCAGTAAACAAACGCACACTGTGTTCTTTCAGAAGATACTGTGAGAACATACGTGCATAGCTCTCCCACATCTCAACTTCAAGAGAGCCTCAGTTAGTTTGAATGCATGGGGTGGGAGAAAGGGTAGCCACTTGCCAAAACATCTGGGAGACTCCAAACAGCACTGGGATCTGCTCTGCAGGCTTCTGAGTACTGTGGCCAAGCCTGTAGCCTGACAAGCACATGACCCAGGAGCCATCACTGCCCTCACCGCCTCCCAAGAGGATGTTGCTTCTCATCAACGGGCCCCAGCAGTTGGTCATCTGTCAGAGCTAAAGCTCTGGTGTGGTTGGGACCACAACGAGCTCATTCCTAGCAGTGGGGAGAGAGGGAGAAAGGGGAGCAATAAGAGCATCCACTGAGAGTCTGAGAAGGAGAGAAATAAACTGAGTGCTCAACGAGTCGATGTCGAGTCGATGTCGCCCCTCTAGACATGCGCCGGCCCTGGGAAAGGGTCTAGTATAAGGGGTATCAGAAGGTGCAGATTTCATGCTGAAATATAAGAAACCATATTCACTTTCTCTAAGGAATTCATTCACTTATTTTGCTCATTAAGGTGTATCTCCTCCAATAATTATCTCTTTTCTTAAAAGCATAGGTTTGCCGTATTTTCCCTCCATGACATTTATGAAAATAAGCAATTAATAATTTGTATATTCTTAGTTTACTTCTTTTTCTTTATCTCCAATGATTTGAGGAAACTAGAAACAGAAGAGCATGGATCTGATAAAAAGTTCTTCCCAAAAGAATGTTCTTCCCCCTTAAATAACTGTCATTTGAGGGGCTAAGAAATTTTCAGTATAACCATTCCAATGGTTCTCTTGGCATATTTATGAACTAGCAAAAAAGAAGATAATACAGCTCACCCACTTGTCTGCAATTTGCCAAAGGTACAACATGGTTTCCTATGTTTTGTCATGAAAACTAGATCCTCTGATAGCCTTTAAGGCACTTCTAACCACTTGTACCAATAGTCATGGTCATCCTCCCTGCCTTCCTCCTGATGGCATCAAGTTCTATCGAAGAAATGGCTGGTAGAGAGGTAACATGGAAAGTTTTAAACACAAGGCTTTTTTTTCTTTTTTGAGACAGAGTTTCACTTTGTCACCCTCAGTAGAGTGATGTGGTGTCACTGCTCACGGCAACCTTGAACTCTTGGGCACAAGTGATTATCTTCCCTTGGCCTCCCAAGTAGCTGGGACTATAGATTCCCACCAGTGCCCAGCTATTTTTAGAGATGGGGTCTCACTCTTGCTCAAGATGGTCTTGAACTCCTGAGCTCAAGCAATCCACCTGCCTCAGCCTCCTAGAGTGTTAGGTTTACAGGCATGAGCCACCACACTCTGCAAACATGACTTTTAAAAAAAATTAGGCAGCCTGTCTAGCATAAGACTTGTTCTGAACCCTTATGGCCTGTCCCACGGCTTGAGAAGCTCTGTGTTTGAAGTCCAAGTTACACACAGAAACTCAGGAGATATTTAAGGAATGCCGACTGCCGACTGTGTGCTAGTGCATAGGGGGTAAACATGAGACCTCGGACCAGGCAGATGAGAACCCTGCCTTCATGGATCTTAGGCTCTGGTGGAGAACACGGACAAAAGACATGGAAAAAAATAAATGAACAAGGTAACTCCAAGTGTGGGTAAGTATGGAGAGATGGCAGAGCATGGCAGCTGGGCACAGACATTGTGGCATTAGAGGCAGACCTGATGATTCACGAAAGCCATCATGTGATGAGCGGGGGCATAGTCAGCTGGGTAGGAGGGGCAGCACATACAAAGACTCTGAGGCTGAAACGAGCTTGGTGCTCCAGAAACAGAGAAGAGGCCAGAGCAGCAATTAATGTGGTCAGACAGACCAGACATTCGGGGGCATTCTGGACACACCCAAAGGACTAAAATTTGCCATTTCTCCAGAGTCTAGCTTCAGTCTTACAGAAATGGTGACTTGGCTTTACACATGCACGATCTAGGCAAAAATCAAACCATCTAGATTAACAAGACAAAAGCCATTAGTCCCAATTTTCTAGCAGCTCTGCACAAAGTTCTGCTTACCACCCACACACTCTTTTATTAAGCTATAATAAGCTTCAAATGAAAACTGTTGCCATAGGTGAGGCTTACTTTAACATATGGTTGATCCAACTGAAGAAAAACATGCTATGAATGCATTTTTTTAACAACCCAAACTACTTGTACGATTTTTTAAAAACCATTTATCATGTTTCTGGTCTGCTGATGCATTCCACATGTTGGGGTATGGGCACGTGCACGCATCCGAGGGTTACTTGGTAAACTGATAACTTGGTACTCTGCCCCGTGGAATTTAGCTTTCAGTGTTTGATTTGATGCATTCTGCCAAAACATAAAAAGGTATCCTGTGGTTTTGTAAACGTGGTTAAGGGCAATGCTTTTCTAACTTGAAAGCTGGCTGGGATGTTTTAAGCAAGAGAAGGCAGCTACTTAAATACCCTCAATTGAAGGAAGCATTTCCTCTCTCTCTCTCAGAGGGGGGGACTCTTCTAGCAAAACTCTCTACTGAGAAAGCCAAGCAGTAGGGGCAGAGAAGGCAGCAGCTTAATGACCAAACTGAGGCAGGGTGGAGGGTGGGGAGGGAATCAGAGCTTCCTCTTGGTTGTCACTGAAATTGGCTACAGCTAAAAGGCTATGAACACTTGGTTTGTGTCAGGGAGTATTCTAAGGGTGGGCTTTTCACATGAAAATCACCTAGTCCTTACGATGGCTCTACAAAGTAGATCTTATCATTTATCATCACCCATCCCTATTCGGCTAGAAAGGCAAACCAAGGCACTGAAGTGTAGGATCACACAGCTCTTGAGAGGTGAATGCTCTCTGATAATGGAAACGTGTAGGCCTCGTGGGCACTCAAGGCTCCCTCTGTTCTAGTCCAAGATGAATTATTTTTCTTGTACAAGAACATCTATCAGCCACCATTTCCAAAAGAAAGGCCACTTGCATTCAACAGAGGGTATCTCCCTTACTTGCAGACCACCACTGATCACTGTAGCAATTTTGACCTTTTCTATACACATTGTCTTTATTATTCTTATTTAATATTTCTAAACCTTATTAAATTTTTATTTTAATATGCAGGTATTTATTTTAAAAGGAAACTTTATATTGCCATAGGAAAGCCAATATACTTTGCCATAAATGAAAACTAACCATTTTTTTAAAGTGCATGATCCATCCAGAACAGGCAAATTTATTAAAGCTAGAAAGTAGTTTAGTGGTTGTCCAGGATTGGGGGTGGAACTCTTAGGGGATGACGTCTAAGAGTTATGGAGTTTCCTCTTGAGGTAATAAAAATACTCAAAAATTCTCTTGAAGGATGCATAGCTCTCTGAATATACAGAAGACATTGAATTGTATACTTTAAATGGGTAAACTGTGTGGGATGTAAATTGTATCTCAAAAAATCTGTTTTTAAAACATCAATATAAATATAATGCTCTTACTTTAAAGGAGAAATAAAAGGGAAGTGAGTTGTTACAAAGAAATTACAACAGTCAAAATTTTGCTTAGACCCTATGGTCTCCCTACTGACAGCTCTAAAAGGAAGTACAAGAATGAATTCATTATCACACACTATAGGGAGGTTACAATGAAAAAAGACAAAGGATAATAAGCGTTGTCATGGATGTGAAGAAATGACAACCCTCATACATTGCTGGTGGGTATGTAAAATGGTGTAGCCATTTGTTAGATGTTAGAAAACATGTTAGAAAACAGTTTGGTAGTTCCTTAAAATATTTAACAGAAAATTATGATATGATCCAGAGATTCTACTTCTAGGTATATGCCCAAGAGAATTGAAAACATGTGTCTACTCAAAAACTTGGACACACATGCTCCTAGCAGCATTACTTGTAAGACTCAAGAAATCAAAACCTAAATGTTCATCAAATGATAAATAAATAAACAAAATGTGGTACATCTACACAATGGAGTATTATTCAACCATGAAAAGGAATGGAGTATGGATACTTCTATAAAATTGGGGAATCTTGAAATCTTATGCTAATGTAAAAGAAGTCAGACACAAAAGACCACATACCATCTGATTCTATTTGTATGAAATGACCAGAATAGGCAAATCTATAAGAGATAAAGTATACTAACAGTCATCTAGGGGAGGGTTGGGGGTTAGAGTGAAATGGAAAGTGACTACTAATGTGTATGAAGTTTCTTTTTGGAGTGATGAGATTGTTCTTAAATTGATTAAAGTGAGAGTTGCACAACTCTATGAATATAATAAAAAAAATACCGAGGCTGGACATGGTAGCTCGCACCTGTAATCTCAGTACTCTGGGAAGCCAAGGTGGGAGGTTTACTTGAAGTCAAGAATTTGAGACCAGCCTGCATAGCAACATAGCAAGACCCTATCTCTACAAAAAATAAAAATAATTGGGTCCATACCCTTAGTCCCAGCTACTTGGGAGACTGAAGCAGAAGGATTGCTTGAGTCCAGGATTTGAGATTGCAATGAGTAATGACTCCACTGTACTCTAGCCCAGGCAACAGAGCAAGACTCTAACTCAAATAAAATAAAATAAAAAACAACTGAATTATACAATTTAATTGGTAAATTGTACAACATAAATTATACATCAATAAAGTGATTAAAAGTTAAATAAAAATTTAAAATATACCATTGCCAAAAAATCCAGTAAATTCACACTGCAATTTAATAGCAGTTGTCCTAGTTTGAACACATACCCCAAAAAGCATGCATTGGGGTAATTCCCAATCCAACAGTGTTGGGAGGTAGGGCCTAATGAGAGGTGATTAGTCTGCGAGAGTGAAGTGAAAGTAATGCTAATATCACAAAAGTGGGTTCATTACAAAAGGGAGAATTTAGCTACCATTCCCTCCTTCCCTCTCTCTCTCTTGCCTTCCTGCCCTCTGTCATGGATGACACAAGGGGACACTTAACAGATGCTGGCCCCTCAATCTTAGACTACTCAGTATCCAGAAATGGGGCCAATAAATTTCTGTTCATTACAAATTATCTGGCTTAGGTATTCTGTTCTAGTAGTCCAAAATGTGCTAAGATAATATTGTCTTGTCAATGAAACATTTAGCAGGGTTATCCAACCTGCAGCCCATGGGCCACATGTGGATTATTTGAGGACATTTTTGCTTATCTGTCATGTCGGATATCACAAAAAGTATGGCTGGACCCTTTCTTGTGCTCATCAGCTTTTGTTAGTGTTTGTGTATTTGAAGGTGTGGCTCAAGACAACTCTTTCATCCACTGTGCAGCAGAAAACAAAAAACGTTGGACACCCCCGAAAAACAACTTGCATACAACCAATATGCCAAGAACTGCATAGTTGAACGAACATTATATCAGGCCCACCAGGATTGGAGCTTTTAATGAAAAGTTCAAATGACTTACAAACTCAAGATTATATACAACCAGTGTCTCAGGAAAATAGAAGTACTTGGATTTTCTCTTGGAAATCTAGAGTATAATTAATCTCTCTAAGCCTCACTTTCTTAAACCATATAGGGCTATTTTTTATTATACATGCCCTCACCTCTTAATTCCTTCCATTAATATTTACAGTAGAAGGCCATAATATGAGCCAGGTACTGTTCTAAGCCAAAAATATACAGAGGTGAATAATTCAGAGGAGATCCCTGAATAGAATATTTCCTCTTTAGAATATATTCTAGAGAGGAAAACTCCTCTGCTAAATCTAATGTATTATTAAACATCATAATATGATGTCAGAGTGTTAAGTGCTATAAAGATATGGAATAGACAGAAAGTGAAGAATGAGGGAAGATGGGCTACTATTTTATAGAGGGTGGCCAGGGAGGTCTCATCTGAGGAAGGTGAGTTTAAAAAGAGTCCTACATGGAACAAGGGAACAAGCCACATTAAGATCTGGGTGGCAGGAGCTAAGTCTGGAGGACTTCAACAGAACAGAATATGCAGGAGGGAGAGTGGCAGGAGATGAGTTGGTAAGATGGAATCTGGGGACTAAAGCCCATGTCATAAGGTTCTAGATTTTGCTGTCAACATTAAAGGAAACCATTAAGGAGGTAATGGGCAGGAAGGTATGTATAATTTTAGAAGACCACTCTGTGTGCTGTGTGAATGGATTACAAGGGGCCAAAATGCGGCTTGGCGCCTATAGCTCAAGTGGCTAAGGCGCCAGCCACATACACCTAAGGTGGTGGGTTCGAATCCAGCCTGGGTCCACCAAACAACAATGACAGCTGCAACAAAAAATAACCAGGCATTGTGGCGGGTGTCTGTGGTCCCAGCTACTTGGGAGGCTGAGGTAGGAGACTCGCTTGAGCCCGGGAGTTGGAGTTGGTTGCTGTGAGCTGTGATGCCACAGCGCTCTACCTAGGGGGACAGTTTGAGGCTCTGTCTCAAAAAAAAAAAAAAAAGAAGCCAAAATGGAAGGAGGGAGCCCAAAGAGAAAGTCACTAGTGGTAAGAAAGGCAAAAGAGAGAGGTAGTTTGACCTATCGTGACACCAAAGGAGATGTCCAGAGAGGCAAGATACAGTTGGTTTTAAAGGTAGAACCCATTTACACTTGCTGGTAGTTTGAAGGAGTACATGAGGAAAAGAAACATTTTAGGAAGAATATTAGATTTCTGCCTGAAGCAAAGAAATAGACATCAGATATTACTGCTTAGAATAGGGTCTGGCTCTGAGAAAATGCTCAAAAAATATTAACCTGCCACCATCACCATTGCCAATATCTTTGCAACTACCATTATTATTACAACTTCCACCATCTTTACCATCACCCTCATTACAACTATCACCATCATCACCATTAAAATCAGGAAGACCACACAGTACTAGCCATTGTCCTAGCCAGAGAAATTAGTTAAGAAAGAGAAAAATGAGACATCCAAATAGGAAAGACAGAAGTAAAATTGTCTTTTACTTGAAAACATGACCTCATATTCAGAAAATCCTAAAGATACCACAAAAAAACTATTAGAACTAATAAAAATTTTACTGCAACTCAGTCAAGTTGCAGGATACAAAGTCAGCTTATGAAAATCAGTAGCATTTCTACATTAATGATTAACTATCTAAAAAATGAGTTAAGAAAACAATTCCATTCATGATAAAATAAAAAAAAAATACTTAGGAGTAAATTTAACAAAGGGGATGAAAGATTTCTATACTGAAAACTAAAAACACTGGGGAAAGAAGTTGAGGATAACATAAATAAATGGTAATATAACCCATGTACATGGATTAGAAGAATTAATATTGTTAAAATGTCCATACTACCTAAAGCAATCTATAGATTCAGTGCAATCCCTACCAAAATTCCAATCTCATTCTTCACAAAAATAGAAAAAAACACTCCTAAAATTTGTATGGAACTACAAAATACTCAGAATAGTCAAAGTCATATTATGCAAAAAGTACAAAACTGGAGGCATCATACTACTGTAATATATTTCAAAATATATTACAAAGCTATAGTAATCAAAACAGCACTGAACTGGCAGAAGAAGCCACATCAGCCAATGAATAGGATAAAGAGCCCAGAAACCAACCCACACATTTGTAGTCAATTGATTTTCAACAAAGTTGCCAGGAACACACAATGGGAAAAGGATATCTTCTTTAATAAATGGTGTTGGGAAAACTGGATATCCACATGCAGAATAAAAATGAACTCCTATCTCATGCTTTATACAAGAATCAACTCAAAACAGATCAAAGAAGTAAAACTGCTAGAAGAAAAATCAAGGGAAAAGCCCTGTGACTATGGTCTGGGCAGTGATTTCTTAGATATGGCCCCAAAAGCACAAGCAACAAAAGCAAAAATAAACACATAGGATTGCATCAAACTAAAAAGTTGCCCCAGAGCAACAGAAACAACAGTGTAAAGAGACAACCCACACATTGGATAAGGGGCTAATATCTAAAATATCGCCCAAGGAATTCAAACTACTCAATGACAAGAAAACCAATAACCCCATTAAAAAATGGGCAAAGAACTTAAATAGACATCTCTCAAAAAAAGATGTATAAGTGGCCAACAGATACATTTAAAAATGTTCAACACCCACTAATTATCAGAGAAATGCATATTAAAACCACAATGATATATCATCTCACACCTATTAGATGAGCTATTATCAAAAAGATGAAAACTATCAAGTGTTGGTAAAGAATGTGGGAACAGGGGAACTCTTATACACTGTTGGTGGAATCATAAATTAGGATAGCCATTCTGGAAAACTTAAAAATAGAATTACCATATAATCCAGTAATCCCACTTCTAGGTATATAACCAAAGGAATTGAAATGGAAATGTCAAAGTGATATCTGCACTCCTATGTTCACTGAAGCATTATTCTCAACAGCCAAGATATAGAAGGAAATGAAGTGATGTCAACAGACAAATGGATTTTATACACACACACACAAAATACTGGTTAGTCTTTAAGAAGCAGGAAACTCAGTCATTTGCAACAACATAAACAAACCTGGAGGACACTATGCTAAGTGAAATAAGCCAGGTGCAAAGACAATGTATGATCTCACTCCTATTTGGGATGCAAAGCTGAACTCATAGAAGCAGAGGGTGGAATGGTAGTACCAAGGGAAGTGGAAGTAGGAAGGGAAAGGGGGACATTGGCCAAGGAGTACAAATTTCACTTAGGAGGAATAAGTTTTAGTGATCTACTGCACAGCATGGTGGCTGTAGTTAATATTATAGCAATGTAACACAGTATGATCTCAAAATAGCTAAAAGTGAGAATTTTAAACGTTCTTACCACAAAGAAATGATGACTATTTGGGGTGGTGGATATGTTAATTAGGCTGATATGATCACAATGTATCAAGACATTATATTTACCTCATAAATATGTATAATTACTATTAATTGTATAAATTAAAATTAAAATTAAACTAACAAGAAACACAATAGGGGAGAAAGGGTAGGAAGAACAGATAAGAACCACACAAGGAACAAGTACAGGAAAGGCAATGGCTCCCAACCTTTTTGGCACCAGGGATCAGCTTCATGGAAGACAGCTTTACCATGGATGGGGAAAGTGAGGGTGGAAGGGGGACTCTGACAGGAGGCAGAGCCAGGTGGTGATGTCAGTGACGGGGAGTGGCTGTAATAGATGAAGCTCCACTCACTTGCCACCACCCACCTCTGCTGCATGCTCAGTTCCTCAGAGGCCACAGACCAGTGCCAGTCAACAGCCTGGGGACTGGGGACTGTGGAGGTAAAGGACAGCTGCATCCATATCAAGGGAGCTGCTCTGAACATGCACAGAGCAAACATTCACCTGTCATGGGCTGGTACCCCAGTTACAGGGCCAAACTCATTTCTAACACCACTCTTTCCCAACCCATCCCCCATACATTTTAAAAGAAGTTTCTGTTCACGTTTACAGTCTCTTCAGGGACCCCAGTCTTCATAGACTTTTGCCTGGCTCCATCCTAGTCCAGCCCCTCTGTGAAACAGGGCCTCTCCTCCCCCACTTCCAAATAGTCTGGCCTGTCTTCCACAACTCCTGACATTTGTCCATGGAACATTTAAGTCTCCAGTAGCATTTCAGTGTCCACAGTATGTATGCAATATGCCCCACACCAGTGTTAACCTACAGCTGGTATATCCTATAAATAGAACCTCCCCAAAATAAATTAATTGCACTTGCAAATTTCTAACCTCTAAGGAACTTTATACCCAAAATACATCCAAGATTCTTGCTCCTCAATGCCACTTAGCTGTCTATTGGCTGACTGTTGAGAGGCTACCTCTCCAGGGTCAAGGAAAAGAATCTCCATTTAGGTATACATTAACATCATGGTCAGTAAACAGATAGACAGCAAGGTCAGGAAGAGCATGGATGAGAAGGCTCTACATTCTCTGGGTTGAAACTTGATGGTGAGACACAACTATTTGCCCTTATAGCAAATCCCAAACATAAATCAAACAGCCTGTCAGCTCTCAGCAACCCATGATTTAGCATTTCTTCTCCAATACTGTAATGTGATATACTACAATTTGTTGTAGAATCCCAGTATAAAATCCCACAACAGGAGGATCCTAGAGCTAGAATGGACCTTAGAACGTAAGGTAATCCAACCTTCTACCCCCAAATACAGGTATGTCTACATACTAATAGACTAAATCAGAAGCATCTTCCTTTGAACTTTATTTAAAAACATTAATTTGTTCTTGCAAAATGCTCAAGACTTTTCTCCAAAGTAGAAGACAAGCTGTAGATCCTATTTCTCCAATCTCTGGTCAGTGCCATTTGTTTCCTTTCGTATGTTGGCTGGTCAGGGCACTGTAATCATTTTGAGAAAGAAAACAAATCCCTTCATCCTGGATCAAATCCATGCCAATATTTTGGGGACCTGTCTGAGCGTGGGGAGGAAAGAGAAATGATAACTTTTATCCAGTGAACAAAACTCCTTATAATTAGGTTGGTGGTTTCTATGGTAACAAGGAGCTGACTCTTTTATTTGAAATAAAAAATAGCAACACTCCAGCTGTCCTTGCCGTCCGGATGCTCCAAAGCAAATGAGTGATTTGATTCCACATTTGCTATGACTGCTGAGGACTTTAAACCATGTAGTTTATTTGTTGTCAAGTTTTGGCAAGACACTAAGTCCCATTCCTCTGAGAAAACAGGTGTGAAAAACAAAAGCAAAAAAACAACCAAAACAAAATAACTTTCCTTCTCTGCAACCAGCATGGTGTTTAGCTTTTTTCTTTCTAATTATCTTTTTTTTTTTTAATCAAGCTATTTCCTGGAACAAAACTATTGGTGGTTTATCTTCAAAAAACCACTGGAGATCTTCAAAATATTTACAAAATTTACATTTACAATGATAGCATTCACTGGGACTGGGGGCTTCACTAGGTGCGAGGGACTGTGCCAAGCACTTTCCCTGAACCATCTCATAAAATGCCCCCAACAACCCTTGAACAGTTTCTCTTATCACGTCCATCTTAGTGATGAGTTTAAAAGGTGAAGCAACTTGTTCACCAATAAGAGCTAAAAGTCCATCCCAATTTCAACTGATGACAAAGCCTGTGCTTTGTATTGGTTAGACTACACCATTCTGGTTTTTACATTCTTTATTTTATAACCTAGACAAGAAGACCTTGTTTCTAGGTGCAGACCATGTTAGAAGGACTGCTAGACCAGGAGGGCCCCTGCATCATTTCTGGGGAGGAGCCACTTTCCTTCTTTCCTCCCTCCATTCCATACAGTGCCAGGGTGCCAAGAAATACAGGAAGCCATGATCTCTTTTTAGGAGAAACAGCCTGTAATCCACATGTCAAAACAGCTTAGGGGACTGCCAACAGCTCCATCACCAGACGGTCAATAAGCACATTGGTGGCCTGTGCTGTGGGTGCTTATAGAACCAAGAAGAGAAGAAATATCTAACCAGTGAGGCCTGTCATAGATGACATTTGAGCGAGATCTTAAAGGAAAAGTAGATGTTATCTTTACAGCAAGATGAAGAGAGCTTTTAGGTAGAAGGAAATGACTGCAGAGAATTTGAGGGAAGAAATGGAAGGGCACCTTCAGGAAGCCGTAGTAGCAGGGCATGGTAGAGGCAGACCAAGAGAGTTCAGCTCGGCCTACAACATGAAGTGACTGGCGCGTCTCAGTGGGCAGCTGAGGGCAGTCAATGAAAGAAGAAACAAGAGAATGAAAGTATTGCTGGAGCCCATGTTTCCCCTTCATGGTATTCTAGAAATCCGAATTAATTTGAAATTACTTTTGGTTACACACAACTCTGGGACCTGAACCACAAGAACATGGGATCATAAGCATTACCTCTGGTTATCTGTTTACATCACTGCCTCCAAGAAGCAGCCACAAACACAGGAATTTTATCTTAAGTCATCTTGATCCCATGTCTGGTAAGGGGCCTAGCATTTAGCAAACACTTAACAGATGCTAAATGAATGGACATAAACATTCAACAAATACTTGTTATTTGAAATGTAAAAATATATATATTAATTCCTAGGTATTAGCCCTAACTATTAACCAGCTGCTGTGCAGAGCACTTTATATTCATCATCTCATTTAATCATCACACCTGCTCTATGTAGGGGGTCCTATATTAGCCTCATTTTTATAAATGAAGAAAGTAAGGCCTAGTAAATGGCAGTCAGATCTGGAACTGCATCTCCATCACCTCAAAGCCCTTGCTCTTAGTCAGCAGGCTACAGAATAAAAACCAATCTGACTGATTATTACAAGAACAGATGCTTCATTTACTTAACAGTCCCAGCACACAGTAAGTACGCACAATGAAGTTATACTGATTGGAACAACTATTAAAAAGCTGCTGTGTGCAATGTATTGGGCTATGTTAAAAAATTGATATGATGCATTCCCTGCCTGTAAGGAGGCCTTAGCCTTCCAGTAACAAGGGAACTCCTAGAACAGTGTCTGGGGCGGGGGTGCGGGGGGATGTTTCTGAAGCAAGATTTCATGTAGAAACAGAAAAATGATTCCTTTGTAGGCTTTTAGAATGGTCTTTTGGTATATTCTGTCAACGCAACACCTTTTCCTCTCTTCAGTAATAAATCAACCTTGAATTAGTATCAGGATGCCGTTTCTTTCCCTTCTCTCAATTCAAGCAGTCTGGGGGAGGCTGACCTCATATCCAGATCTGAGGAAATCATACCCAGATCTGGCAAGTCAAAGCACTCTATGTGGTTGGCCACAGCTCAGAGAGACATATAGAATCCCAGAAATTTTTCCCAGAGCTATCTGGAATGCCAGGATCTTTTGACCCTAGGGGTGCTGAGAAGAGGTTTAACAATGGTCATCCATCTGACCAAGCAGAGACAGCCTGAGATGGAGGCAGCTGTATCCTTGACTTGAATCTTCGAATGCAGCCTCGCCTGAGTATTCAATAACCTTAATCATTTCTCACTTTGCTATTTGAACTCATCTGAGACTGGTCTTCTGTCACATACAACCCAAAGTCCAGACAAACACAGTTCCACTATAAAGGAGAGATGAAAAATGTAGTGGGCCAAGAGAGGCTGGAGAAAAAATGATGTAGATTATTGTCCAAGGGCTTTTTATTTGCTGTATTGAGATACAATCTACCACATGACATTAGAGTCCCCATTCAAATACTCCCCACACAGCATTTACCTAAATACTGTCTCAGTGCACTAAAGAGTCAGTCCTCTGGTGACCAGAAGGAGTTAATGCAGCTTCCAAGGAAGGGAGGCAGAAACGAAATTCATTCATTCGATAAATATTTATGGAGCACTTTCTATGTGCCAAGTACTAAGGCCGAACATTTGCTGAAAATTTTTATCTCATCGATGTCAAGAGGAACTTCAGACATCTATCAAATTAAATAAACTTCACTGATCCAGAAGATAATTAAGAGGAAAAAAGAACAAAGATATCATAAATACAGCCTTGCCCCCTCCTCCTGCCTTCCATGCACTTAAAGAGATAGCTTTCAGTATAAGCTAAGAGTGGCCAATATCTATTTGGAGGTAAATTAGACTTTACAGTGTGTAGAAAGAAAGGAGAAACGGAGACTGATTGGATTACTGAGGAATGCTTTCTGGCAGGAGCAAAGATATCCCAAGACAGCAGAAAGAGAGGGCCTGAATATCCATGTCAAAATGAAGAGGGGAGGTGGGGGTGCAGTTTGTTAGAAATAATACAGCTAATGTGTTTGGTCCAGAGAAGCTAAACCAGATACTCCAGGGATGTGCAGGGTCATCAGGCCATTCCTGTGCAAACTGTAGTTTGAGAGCTGCCACGGTCTACATGCTGTTGTCCCCTCCAAATTCATAGGCTGAAACTTCATTGTTTGCATTAAAATAAATGAGGCCTCGTGAATGGAATGAATGCCTTTGTAAAAGAGATCGAAGGGATCATGTGTGTTCCTACAGCCATGTAGGGATACAGCAAGAAGGAACCAAATTTAAGATAGAGAACAAGTCTTCAGAAGACCCTCAATCCGCTGATGCCTTGATCTTGGACTTCCCAGCCTCCTGAACTCTAAGAAATAAATGTGTTCATAAATTCTCAGTCTAAGGTATTTTAGTTATAACAACCTTAATGGACTAAGAAAAGAAGCAAAACATCAAGCCTTAGGCCCTACACCCTGGCTATGGGGAAGAGACTGCAAAGCCCTGAATTTGGCAAACACAGGCAGTTCTATCAAGATGAGGTGCCTCCAACAGAACCTAAACACTATTGAGAGAGCCCAGTGAAGTCATTTAAAAGCAGCTGCTCTGAAAAGCAGGCTGGGCTGTTTACAAACCTCTTGGCATACACGTGAATACTTCTGCCTAAAGAACTCAAATGTCTGAAGAGGTGGCAGAAACAACTATCTGTTTGTCTTAAGCTCCAATTTTTTTTCTTTTTCTTCTTCTTCTTCTTTTTTTTTTTTGACATATTTTACTTGTTCCTTCTACAGTTGCAAATAAAACAAAACAAAGCACACAAACCTGTTGCCTCACAAATGGAGCATATGACAGACAATATGTTTTAGCAGTGCTGTCCAATAGAAATAAAACATGAGCCACGTGTATAATTATAAATTTCTCCTATCCACACAGAAAACAATCTTCACAATGCATTTTATTTAAATTAGTAGACCTAAAATATAACTGCAATATGTAATCAATAAGAAACATTGATCATACTGAGTCTTCAAACTCCACTATGATTTGTTTGGTATGTTCAGCTAGAATAAAAGACATTTCAAGTGCTCTCTAGTGTGATGAGTAGTTACTATATCAGACAATAAAGGTGTATAGAACAGGGTGGTAAAATTTCAAGTCGAGACCCAAATTTCCTAATAAGAATTCTGGGATGAATATATTTGAGGAAAAAGCAATTGAAGGTAAAGAAATTATGTTGCAATACCACTAAAGAATGAGTTAGTACTCTAACAGATATTTCTATATTATATTATTTTAAAAAGAGCTATAAAAACCATTTTTATAAAAACCAACTGATGTTACAGAGATACAAGAGATCATCTCTGAATACTACCAGAAACTTTATGCCCAGAAATTTGATAATGTAAAGGAAAGGGATCAATATTTGGAATCATACCCTCTCCCTAAACTTAGCCCAGATGAAAAAGATCTCCTGAACAGACCAATTTTAAGCAGTGAGATCAAAGAAACAATAAAAAATCTCCAACAACAACAATAAAAAGGTCCTGATCTGGATACCTTCACACCAGAATTCTATCAAACCTTCAAGGAAGAACTTACTCCTATACTGCAGAAATTATTCCAAAAGACCGAGGAGGAAGGAATCTTCCTCAACACATTCTACAAAGCAAACATCATCCTGATACCAAAACCAGGAAAAGACCCAACTAAAAAGGAGGATTTCAGACCAATTTCACTAATGAAAAAATTCTCATGCAAAACTTCTAGATGCAAAAATTCTCAATAAAATCTTAGCTAATAGATTACAGATTATCATCAAAAAAGTCATACATCAGGATCAAGTAGGTTTCATCCCAGGAATGCAAGGCTGGTTTAATATATGCAAGTCTATAAACATTATTCATCATATCAACAGAGATAAAACCAAAGATTACATGATCCTCTCAATAGATGCAGAAAAAGCATTTGATAAAATCCAGCATCCTTTTTTAATTAGAACACTGAGGAGTATAGGCATAGGTGGTACATTTCTTTTCTTTTTTTTGAGACGGAGCCTCAAGCTATCCCCCTGGGTAGAGTGCCATGGCATCACAGCTTATAGCAACCTCCAACTCCTGGGCTCAAGCGAGTCTCCTGCCTCTGCCTCCCAAGTAGCTAGGACCACAGGTGCCCGCCACAATGCCCGGCCATTTTTTGGTTGCAGCCATCATTGTTGTTTGGGGGGCCCTGGCTGGGGATTCGAACCTGCCACCTTAGGTGTACGTGGCTGGCGCCTTAGCCGATTGAGCCACAGGCACCACATTTTCTTTATCCGCCTCTCTGTTGGTGGACAGGTGGGATGACTCCGTGTCTTGGCTATAAGTTGTGCAATAGACACGCGGGCGCAGGTGTCTTTCACTTGCATTTCTGTTCCCTTTGACTACATACCTCTCAGTGGGACAGCTCAAACCCCAAACTTAATGTCCACTTTGACCAGACCTGGTCTTCTCGCCTGGTCTCTATGTTAGTTTTTGGCATCTCCCTTCATCTAGTCCTTCATTTTTCTAACTAAAACCTGTCTAGATGCTGATGCTGGCAACCTGTAAAGAATACAGACCTTGAGCTGACATTCCGAAAAGACCACACCCAGCAAAAGCAAAGGCTGCTGAGGCTTCTACACCCAGCTCTGTGCTGGGGATGAGGTGGAGGCAAATGGGATGAGAGAGGAAAGTTCAGGCTCATACAGGCCCTGGATATCAGATAGTTTTCACCTTAATGTGCAACCTCCAATTGATTAGTGTCAAGGTATACAATTAGTGCAAGGTATACACCTAGGTCAACTCAGAAGGCTGTTGTGATCAATGAATAATGCCTGGCAGTAGCAGTAGAGGTCTGGGGCCATGCATGGGAAGTATTTTGCCTCCTATGGGCAACAGCTTTGTCTTGTTATACTGCTTACGTGGATCTTTTTCAGAAAGACCAGAAGGAGCCAGCCCTGGATGTCTGCCTGAGCATCAGGATGGGTTGCTGGGCTGTGGATAAAGCCATCTGCTATAGGAGGGCCCTGGACAATCATACCAGCAGTTGAAACTTTTAAAATTGTGTCTGTCGATAAACTTTACTCTGTGTATTTTTAAAAAATGTCTGTGATTAGTGGGTATCATTGTCTAAATTTCTTAGGATAATATGGATCTTAAGTCACATGTGTTAAATTATATTGCAAAAAGACTTAGGGACTTTCAGAATAAGGCATTCTGCCTAATTGAGGATTATATATATGAGATTATCATTATAATATTGAATTATTAGAATACATATTATAATATATATTCCCACAGGGTGGCAGGGAACAAGCTTTTGTTTGTTCAATGTTACATAAAAGGCAAAGAATAAGTAATACTTTAAGGAACAAGACTCTAAGCCCCGGTAGTTCTGTATGGGACTGTATTAAAGTATCTTCCTGTTCCTGCTTCCCTGGTAGCTCAGCTTCCTGCTCTTGGTTGCTTAGAGTTTGTATTTGCCGAATGGATTAAGGGTGCTGTTCTATTTCATATTATGGAATTTCCCAGTCGGTAGAGAAAGAGGTTGATAGCCAACGGAAAGAAGTAAAACAGAATGTATTTCTCACACCCTGCAGCTGGGGGTGGCCTCCTTGGGGCTGCAGGCTGAGCTGGCATCTTAGACCAGCTGGAAACCACGGGGCACAACTAGATTGGTTCACAGGGAGGCAGGACTCCACCTCAGGGTCAGCAGAGTGAAATGCATAGTTCTTCACAATCATGGCTAATGTATTGTAGTTTTCTTCTCTTTTTCTTCCTCACTCTGTTTCGTTCTCTGGACTCAGCACCATGTGGGGGTGCTCATTCCCTCCACAGACTCACCTCACAGAGGGCACTGTGAGGGCTGCCTGTGAGCCTGGCAGAGGAAGCCCAGCAGGGTGACGAGCACTTCTGTCTGCTGTCTTAGGACTCTGCCTGCAGAAAGTATAGGACAGGGCTGTTCCTTCATGTGTTAGGTTTTACAAGAGCTGATCCCCACTCTCCAAGGGAAACCTCGGGCAAGCTTTTTGTCTGCCTTTATCTGGGTGAAGTATAAAACAGCTGCTCGGCTGCTGGGCTGCTCAGCAAAGCCAAGTTCCGCCAAATCAGCTTTGTCAGCAATGAACTCGACGTTGTGTACATCATCTGCCTGACCCTGGCCCATCCCTCAGTTGTTCATAAACTTTGGCAAAGAAAAACAGTGCGTTAGGTATTAACATATAAAAATTGTAAAACTTTACAATACAGCCTCTTGCTTAATGTGTCCTTGAGCCAGTCATTAATTCCGTTCGGTTCCCATGACTGTTCCAGATACTGTGATCATGTTGAAGATAAAGAAAAAAAAAAAAAAAACGAAACACAGCCTTTGTCCTCGGTGAGTTCATAACTTGGCAAGGACACAGACAATTAAAAAAACCCAGAGAACTGTGTGCGAAGGGCTTGGGGAGAACTAAATTTTAGATACTGAAAGCATTTTAAACTGTAATATGGCTATAAATAATCTGGAGATCTTGCTAAAATGCCACTTTGGTTCCGTTAGTTTGGGGTGAGGTGAGATTCAGCACTTCTAACAAGCTCCCCGGTGGTGCCTGCGCTGAGGCTCCGTGGACCACGCCGAGGAGGGAGGCCATGGACTAAATTGCACTCCGACGTAGCCAAGTCGCACGGCCGGGGGTCCCTGACCGGCCCATGTTGGAAGAGTCTGAGAAGGAGACAGCTAAGCTGCACTGTCAAAGATGAGCCGCTTGCCAGGGAAGATGTGGGGTGGCCGAGCGTCAGGCTGCAGAGCCATGTCCGAGGGAAAGAGCTGCGAGACAGCAGCGTCTTTTTGTTTTGTTGTTTTTGTGTTAGGAGCCATGGGAAATCCCCTGCAAGCGTTGAACGGAATGTGAGCTGGAAAGGGGAGAAAGATGAGAGACGGTGTTCAGCACCGAGAGTGGAGTCTCAATTTTATCCTGCAAGTAATGGGAAGCATTAAAGGACTTAAAGGAAAATTTCATTATCTCATCTAAATTTTTAATAGACTCTTATTTTTTAGAATAGTTTTGGGCTTCCAGAATCATTCAGATCTTGCAGCAGCTCCTCACATAACCTACACCTCATTTTCCCTATTATTATCATCTTATACTAATGTGGCACATTTGTTTCAATTCAAGAACCAATACGATACATTATTATTTATTGAAACCCGTACTTTATTCAGATTTCCTCACTTATTCCTAATGCCCTTTTTTCTGGCCCAGGATCCCGCATTATCCTGCTCAACATCTTTTCATGCCCTTGTCTTCCTCCTGTTTCATCAAGGAGGTTGTTTAATACCTCTGCAGTATGGTTAGAGTCTCCGGTCATGATTTGAAGTCCTTCCTAGGATTTCTCTACCTGAAAAATGACCTTTTAGATTTGTAGTCACTGAGATTCATTCTCCGTACTGTAAATCTATGAGCTGTGAAAGTACGTAACGTCCTGTATTCGCCACTACAGTATCATATAGAATGTACATACACGGTGTTATATAGTTGCCACATCTCCTTAGGTCTCTCTTGACTGTGGTGGTGTCCGATCCCCATCTGGTTTTTGACGATCTTGACAGTTTCCAGGGAGACTGGTCAGGTACCTTGCAGGATGCCCTGCTCTGAGATCTGGCTAATGGTTTTCCCACGGTGAGACTGGACTTAGGGGTTATTGGAAGAATGACCACAGGGTAAGGTGCCCTTTCCAGAGCATTTTACCAGGGGTGCACACTGCCAACTTGATCTATGGCTGTCAGTGCTGACCTTGGAGACCTGGCTGGGGTAGTGTCTGACAAGTTTCTCTCCTATAAACTTACTCCTTTTCCTCTCTTTCCCGTACTGCAGTTTTTGGGAGATGGTTACTATGCACGACTCATACTTTAAGAAGACTTTAAAAGACTTATCCTCTCTCTCTTTGAGGAAAGAATATCTACAAAAATTATTAATAATACTTCTACATGGAAGATCGCCTCTTTTCCCCATTTATAACTTTATTTAATCATTTATTTATACCTTGGGTTATGATACAATACTATTTCGTGCATTTATTTGTTTTTTGTTCAAATTGGTCATTGAGGACTCTCGGTGTGTGTAGTATTAAATTTGGGGGAACTCTTCCAGTGGCTCCTGGTCCCTGTGATAGATTCCTGATAACAGGGGTTTTCTTTCAGCATTTCCTTACTTTCTAGCTCTGCAAGATGCTTCAGGCTCATCTCATATCTCCTGCCCCAGCACTGGAATCAGCCATTTCTCCAAGAAGCCCTGGTTTCTCTCATTGGAGAATGAGATTAGAACCTAAGATCTGGGTGCCGGCTGGGCTCATTGCTCCTGGGGTGGTGTTTCTTTAGATCTTCTCAGCTGACAGAGCAAGTGGGAGCATGTGTTAACATCCCTGCATGTATATTTGTAAATGTTTCTCTATGTAACAATTTGTGTCTGTCTTGATCTAACCAAGAGTTCACGCTCATGCGTGTAACTCCAACTCGCGTATTATTCTACCCTCCTGCCTGTTGAGTCTGTAAATTCCTGTTTGTATGATGAGAAACCTGAGTTCCACCTGCCACTCATTTACCATTTGATTGATTTCAATGTATCTGTCTAATAGTATTAGCACTGGAATCCCACGGTTTCTGGGAAATCACTTTGTTAACTACAGTCCAGTGTTTATTTGCAGTACATACTGGCTTTAGTTTTACAGACTTTACTCATGTCCAGAGTCATTTAAGTCAGAAACTTTTTCCCCCACTTTCATCAAGGAGGTTTTTTAATACCTCTGCAGACTAGTTAGATTTTCTGCTCATGATTTGAAGTCCTTCCTAGGATGTCCCTACCTCAAAAATGACCTTTTCGATTTGTAGTCCCTGAGACTCATTCTCTGTACCGTTAATTCTATGAGTTGTGAAAATGCATAGTGTCATGTATTCACCATTACAGAGTTATATGGAATTACTTTACTATTCTAAAATCCCCTGTGCTTCACACAGCCCTCCCTCCGTCCCTCCCTCTGCCCCCTGACAACCCGTGGCATGTTACTGTGTTACAGAATGTCCTATATTTCCGGGTTGGCTTCTCTCACTTATTAACATGCATTTAAGGTCACCCTATGTCTTCTTGTGGTTTGATAGCTCACTTATCTTTATTGCTGGATAATATTACTTTGTCTGGATACAACACAGTTTATTCATTCACCTATTAAAGGACGTCTTGGCTGCTCCTATTTTCTGATGGTTATGAATAAAGCTATTGTAAGTATTCACGTGAAAGTTTTGTACAGACATTAGTTTTGTAATCAGTCGGGGGAATACCTGGATCATAGGAAGGGATTACTTTTAGCTTTGTAAGGAGCCGCCACCCTCTTCCAGGTGGCTATCCCTTCTGTGTTCCCACTGGCAGACGAGGAGAAGTTTTTGTGCTACACATTCGTTGCCAGTGTTTGGTGTTTTCGGTATTCTGGATTTTGGCTGTTCTGATGGGGGTACAGTGGTATCTTACTGTTGTTTTAATTTGCACTTTCATGGCGATGTATCATGTTAAACGTCTTTTCACGTGCTCATCTACCTTCTGTTTACCTTAAACCTTCGGTGCTAAGGCATTGGTTCTGTTCTCTGTACATCTGCAATACAAATGCTTTATAAGAGGTATGCAAATTGCCTGCCATTTGATTCTCTTACCTAGGTGTTTCCCAAAGCCAAAGTTTTTAATTTTATAAAATATATCAATTTTTTCTCATGGTTTATACTTCTGGTTTTGTGCCTAAAATCTTCTTGCTGGATCTAAAGTAATCCAAAATCACACAGATTTATTTTCTCCTGTTTTCTTCATTAATCAACATATAAAAATCAGTTGTATTTCTATACGTATATACTATAGAATAAGTTTATTGGTATCCGCAAAATGGTCTGCTGGCATTTTGACTGGGATCAGGGTGAAGGTATAGATCAAGTTGGGAAATATTGGTGTCTTAACCATATCGAACCTTCTGATCCATGAGTATGGAATATCTATTTAATTAGAATTTCTTTTATTTCATATATAGCTCATATCTTTCATATATAGATATTGTTTTTCTGAATATACATCTTAAATATATACTATATATACATTAGGTGTATATGTGACTGTTTCATTTTTTTGGTGCAATTATAAATGGGATTTTTTAAAAAATTTTTGAAATAGAGTCTCACTTTGTTGCCCTCAGTAGAGTGCCATGGCATCATAGCTTACAGCAACCTCAAATTCTTAGGCTCAAGCAATTCTCTGGTCTCAGGCTCCTGAGTAGCTGGGACTATAGGCGCCCACCATAGTGTCTGGCTATTTTTAGAGACAGGGTCTTGCTCTTGCTCAGACTGGTCGCAAACTCAGAAGCTCAGGTCATCCGCCCACCTTGGCCTCCCAGAGTGCTGGGATTACAGGCATGAGCCACCGTGCCTGGCTGGGATTATGTTTTAATATCAAGTTCCAATCGTTCATATAAATGCAGCTGACTTCTGAATATTAACCTTGTATTCTCAACCTCACTGTAAATGCTTATTACCGCCATGATTTTTTATTGTTGTTGTTAGTTCTTAAAAATTTTCTACACAGATAATCATGTTAGATATGAACAAAGACAGCTTTATTTCTCCTTCCCTAGCCCATAAACCTTGAATTTCCCTTTTTTGTATTATCGCACTAGCTAAAGCCCCTAACATGATCCTGGATAGAAATGAAAAAAAGGGGTGTTCTTCCCTGGTTTCCACAACTTAGTTTTTAGATGGTGAGCTTCTGTGTTATGTGAGAATTAGAATAGGAGTATAAAAGAAAGCAGTGTTTTAGTCACCTAAGGAAAAATGTTTCAAATTGTAGAAGGGAGATTTTAAAGGAGGAAAAGGATTCAAGAGGAATGACAGCTGTGTAGAACCTGCTGACCAGGATGGCAAAGAAAAGCCGGGAGGTAGAGCCGGCCTGCAGGGAGGCAGGAGGGCACCGCCCATCAGAGGGAGAATTCTTGGGAATAGTAAGAATGATTGTGGATGAAGTTGCATATATTAAACCCATTTAAGAGTCATATCTCTGTGTGAGATAGATACTATTATCGGCCTCATATTAGGGACAAAGAACAGAGGCAGGGAGATAGCAAGTCAAGGGTAAACCTCATTTAAGTTTGTCTAGTTGTGTGGTAGAGACTAGATCTAAGCCCAGACCAGTAGGCCCCAGGGTCAGTGCTCCTAACCATGTATAGTTCTCATCTATACGGTATACCAGAGAAAGATAAATTCCATTTTTGTCCTAGGTCATGTGAGATATACTTTGTTTCTTAAGCCATGTGGTTAGTACACTGCTGTTTCTCATGATATTCATCATGTTTTTTTGAGAATTTGAAATGTTTCGTAGTATACTATTTTGTTCACGATTAAATAGTGTCAAAGTATTGTCTTCACTCTCCGATATTTTCTTGACTTGGCCGGCATATAAAACACAGTTATTAGGGCTATTCCACATTTTTGTTACACGTATGTCTACACTTGATCTGTATCCCCATTGGAAACCAGGGAAGAGAGCCATCCAGATGCTGGAAACCTTAAGACCCTGTTGGTAGTGTCATAATTTGTGAACTGCATTAAGAAATTGTAGCAGAGGCCCCAACATTGTCTGATTGGGGAGGAAGGCTGGGGCAGGAAGGGTGGGTGCAGTGGGGGGCTCACACGTAGAATAGACTCCAGCAGGCCCCCAGTTGCTCCGTGGAATGAGGGGGGTCGGGTGGGGTAGTGTGGGTGGTGCACAGGGGCAAGGAGGAGGATTTTGGTTGCACAGAAAATTCTAAAGGAGTTGGCACATTCTCCAAATGAGTCTTTTTCAATTCCTCTTATTGGTCAAGAAATAGAAAGAAAAAATATAATTTTTAAAATCTCTTAAAATAGTTAATACTCTTCAGAATTTCAGCACTTAAAAATGAAAAGAAATATAGTGAGTAGGGTTTCAAGAAGAAACACAACAGATACAAGTATCATATTAATATAATGATTTTATAATATTTATTAGCGCAGGAAATTTTGAAGTAGGTAAAAGCATAAATCAAAGCATAAGCAATAAAAAGAAGCCACGTGCCCACCCAGGTAGCCTTTGCAGTATGTGCTCCTAATCTCTCTCTTCTACACATATATTTAAGTTATCAGTGTATCCATTTCCCTTCTTAAGCCTAAACTTTTAAAGCGCTAACTGGTACTTGTGCCTATTTGTAAACGTGAGTTTCTAGTTTTTAACACAATCCTAGGCACATGGTATATAGGCATTAAAATTCGTAGGAAAAAAATAAAGAAATTAATAATTTTCATATCTTATGTAGGTTTAATCATTTTTGAAAATTTTGCCTTGAATATGGCTTTATAGTTGATACTGCTATCCTTTCCTTTCTTGGTTTGGTCCCATTTGCCTGGTGTATTTTGCTCACCATTTTATTTTTAAACCATGCGTTGTTTTATTTTAGGTGGGCCACCCTTTGAATAGTGCAGAGTAGCACTTGCTTTATGGCGCTGTAAATCTTTGGTTCTATAACTGAATTCAGCTTCTATCTGTCTTGTTGTGACTGATGTTACCTGTTAGTCTGGGCTCCTGCTTCTTCTGTCTGTGTTACCTTCTCTGCTGATGGAGATCTGTTGTCTTTTCCACCACCTCACCTAGTGATACGAAGATGCAACAACTATTTAATTTGGTTCTTACGTATTGTTACAGTTTTACCAGCATATTTGAGTCTATTTTCTGTAAGTATCAGTACCAAGAAAGGACTTGGTCTTGTGTTCCCCTCAGTCATCTCATAAATTCCTGGGTGCCGGTTCATTGATGAAGCTCCCTGTTCCTCCCAGATATCATGAATATTAATGAAGCTATTTTGTAGATAGTAAGAGAATAGCTCTGGTCATCCAGGGGAAAGGCATTTTAGGGGCAGATGTGGGCTTTGTAGATTCCTTATTATACATCAGAGTCATCCCTCTATTGTATTGTCAGCTGTACCATAGCGCATCGAGGGCTTTCCATCACTGAGGGTGTTTTAACTGTTTCTTAATTATATTGTGATTGTGCCTTCAGTCACAGGAACTGCTTCAATAAGCAGAACTGTCTCCAATTTTTTTTGAAAAACAAAAGCTTTAAAAAAAACAGAAAAATTCTAAAGAAATTCTCCTCTTATAATTATTTTCCCACCTAGTAATCTGCTGATCTTCCTGAATCTAGTTCCCCTCTGACTGATCAGTGAGCAGCTAAGCCTATAAATCATATCCCTTGCCTGAAGGTAGGCTGAAATCTGGTGAGGAGACATCCTACACTAGTAACTCAAAAACAGGGCAATATTACAATCACAAATACTTTACCTTCCAAAAGAGTTATGAATTATCATGATGTAACAAATAGGGCAACACCAGCTCTCTCCACTGCTGAGATCTTTCTTTCGTGCCTTCTGTTCATTTATTTTTACTTATTTAAAATCTCTTCTGAAATGCTTACCATATGCCAAACAACATGGTATACAAGCCCTTTACAAATATTAAGTCCTTTAATTCTCATAAAAACCCTAGAGGCAGCTGGTGATATTATACCTGCTCTGCAGATGAGGGGACTGGGGGTTGACTCCAGGCAGGGCTGCCCAGACTGTCACACTGCTGCCTCCCCAGCACCTACAACCGTCAGATAAGGTAGGTCTTAGGGAGGAAGCAGGACATCAGGCCAGCACTAAAATAAATTTGGGTTTAAGGCCTTGCTCTGTCCTTCACTCATTGTGAAGACTACAATAGACAAAATCATGGTTTAAGAACATTTCGCCACCCTACTGGGACTCTGGAAGATGATGGGTTGCCACTCCCAAGGCTATGTTACCTTGCATGGCAGCAGGGGCTCGGCAGATGTCATTAGGCTTCCTAGTCAGTTAGTTATAAAGGAGAACATTATCCTGGATTATCCACATGGGCCCAAGGTCATCAATGGGGCCCTTAAGAACAGAGGCAGGAGAGGAAACCAGAGAGCCCCAAAGCACGAGACGCGTTCGAAGTGTCCTTGCTGGCTTACCGATGGAGGTCGTGGGTCCAGAAATGGAACCTCAATCCTACAGCTGCAAGGAACTGAATTCTGCCAACGACGAGAATGAGCTTGGAAGCGCTTTGTTCTGGAGACCTCCAGAAAGGAACATAGCCTAGCTGCCACCTTGTAAGATCCTAAGCAGAGAATACTGTCATTTCTTACTGGGCTTCCGACCTGCAGAACTGTGAAATAATAAATTGGTGTTTTAGGCTGGGTGAGGTGGCACAAGCCTGTAATCCCAACACTCTGCTAGGTCAAGGGAGGAGTTCTGCAGCTTAGGAGTTTGAAACCAGCCTGGGCAAGAGCATAACACCATGTCTACTAAAAATAGAATAAATGAGCGTTGTGGCAGGTGCCTAAGTTCAGCTACTTGGGAGGCTGAGGCAAAAGGATTGCTTGAACTTAGGAGTTTGAGGTTGCTGTGAGCTAAGCTGAGGCCCTAACACTCTAGCCTGGGTGACAGAGTAAGACTCTGTCTATAAATAAATAAATGTTTTAAGCTGCTAGATTTGTGGGATTCTGTGATGTCAATGACATGGTAATACAATGACTTTAGACAAGTTCTCAAAGGCTGCTGAGTTTGTTTCCTCATCTACAAACACAGGCTAATGATAGGATGTTCCCTGAGGACCAAAGGAAATCCATAGCACAGTCCTATCATGGTGCCTGGCTGGGGCAGGACCAGTGTGGCTCAGTTTTCTTTCAACCCATCCCCTGTACTCATGCAACCAAGAGCTAAAATGTTTCTATGCGAAGCAGAGGTCCCCATCCATTTTGGCACCAGGGACTAGTTTCATGAAAGATAATTTTTCCATGGATGGGGGCAGGGGCCGGGAGGGTATTATTTTCAGGATGATTCAAGAATATTACATTTATTGTGAATTTTATTTCTATTATTATCATGTTGTAATATATAATAAAATAATTACACAACTCACCGTAATGCAGAATCAGTGGGAGCCCCGAGCTTGTTTTCCGGCAGCTAGATGGCCCCATCTGGGGGTAATGGGAGTCAGTGACTAATGAAGCTTCAGTCACTTGCCCTCTACACACCTCCTGCTGTGAGGCTTGGTTCCTAATGGGCCACAGATGGATCACAGACCGGTACTGGTCTGCGGCCCAGCGGGTTGGGGACGGCAGAGGTAAAGTCCATCAGGGCTCCTAAAGGAAAGTATGGTTACAAAGTCATCCGATAGACTGGATGTAACAACCTCTGCTTTTCTACAGAATGCAAAGGAAGCCAGACTATGAAAGGAAGCTGCCAAGACTTTAAACAGTGCTTATTCAGATTATAGCTCTCTGCCTTGAGAAAGAAGAGGGCAGTCCTGAGGTGACGGGAGGGGTGGCGTGGGGTGGCTGGGCTTCCTAAGAGTGCCACAACAGACCACCTCTAACTGGGTGTCCCCAGACTACAGACATTTATTCTCTCAGCTCTGGAGGCACATAGCTCAAAATCAAGGTGTTGGGAGGTAACTTTGGATACTCTGAGGGACATCGGTTCCGTGCATCTTCCTAGCTGCTGGGAGCTGCCAGCCGTCCCTGGTGTTCCTGCTCTGGGGTCCCTGCCTCTGTCTTCACACATCCTTCTCTTCGTCCCTCTGTACCTCACAAAGTCATCGGAGGTAGGGCCACCAGCTGATTCAAGATCATCTCACCTCATTTCAAAATTCTTTTTTTTTTTAATTTTTTTTTTATTGAATGGTAACTATGTACATTAATGTCAAAATTCTTAATTACATCAGCAAAAGTCTATCCAGATAAGGTCACATTCACAGGTTCAGAGGTTGGGACTTGGACGTATCTTTTCTAAGGGTCACCTTTCAAGTCACTACAGGGAGTGTTACCTGGAACAGAGCACACACCGTTACACATGTGAAATAATAAGAAAAAATAGGAAAGCAAGCTCAGTGTGGTTAATTGATGTGTTTAGTATATGAGGTGAAGAAACAGCATAAATCTTTCCTAATTAGGACTTCAGGTAAATATTAGTATAATCTACTTGAGGGAAAGAAAAACTTATTTTTATAAGGAAAAAAAAAAGCTTACATCCCTGAAGAAGCTACAATTTATAAACCTTCCCTCTTCCATTACAGACTTGCAAAGATTCTAGCATTAAAAGTAAGAGAATATAGGGTGGCACCTATGGCTCAAAGGAGTAGGGCACCAGCCCCATGTACTGGAGGTGGCGGGTTCAAACTCAGCCCCAGCCAAAAACTGAAAAAAAAAAAAAAAGTAAGAGAGTATAAAGAAATATAATATAGCTAAAACATGTGCCATTTTTCAACTTTATTCCAATTTTTAGAAACTATTGCCATTAGTTGGGCCCCATAATTTCAATTGGCAATTGTAGTTATTTATCATTATTTGTTTTGCCTTTTTTCTTTTAGTATATGTTTTTTATGGAATCATCTTTATTTAGCGAGGTTTGCATGAGAGTAAGCTAATTTTTAATTATTGTCTTAATAATTTTATTGTAAATTCATACATGTAATAGTGCTTTACAATGTAGAATAGTGTGCAAACAGAGAAGGATTTCATTGGCCAGAGCAAGTCATGTGACCATGTTTAATTTTAAGTGTATGAAGCTGTAGCCAGGACTCAGAAGGAGAAAAGGGACTATTTGTGAACTACCATAGCTTGGAATTCCAAACTCTATGCAAAGAAATTACATGTCCTAACTACAAAATACCGATCAATTTCTGGCTTCTGTTTGTAGATAAAATCCCTCCAAGTCTGAACAAAAGTAATGGGGTATTGACGAGAAAGTTCTATGTGCATCATTGTCTCTGGAACAAACAAGAAAGAGTATTCTTGCTGAAATGACTTGTGGAAATGGCAAAAACACTCCCTGTCTTATTCTTTATTCTTAGCTGAGATTTTAGTTAGAGAATATAATTTCTAGGACACTGACAGTGTTCTGGGCTGTTCCAAACATTTGAGGTGTCTGCTCTGTCAGACTAACAGATGTGTGTGGGTGACTGGGTATGGGCATGGCCATCACCAGCTAATCTCTTATAGAGAGATTCAGGGGTTATCATGGGTTATAAGAATGGCCCTGAATTCTTCCCAATCTTATGTGAGTACCCTTTGTGATGTGACTGGTTGCTCTTCTCATCAAGAAATAGCTTTTCTTTCTCTGTCTCCTTTGAAACTAGGCTGCATCTGCCCAGGCCAAATGGCTGGCCCACAGAACTATGGGGGATAAGATGGTGCTATTCTGAGCCACTAAGTTTGGGTGGTTTGTTTTTTCAGTAGATAGCAACACAGCATACACCAGCTTATCCTGAACGATACTTGTGTGTGTGATACGGATCTGTGGGTACTCTTTGTACACACACACTGAGGCCTATGCATAGCACATTAATTCTTATCAAGAGGCAAGATAAGGAATGTTATCAGTTTTCATTTTATAAATAAGAAAATTCAGATGTTCACTGGCATTTCCCTCATTTGTATCAAGATAATTTAGCAGATGGTTGGATTAAAGGGGTTTTAAACAAATGGACTTGAGGAAATCATTCTCAAATAGCTGATTCTTCTGCAGACAAATAATATTAAAACCAGATTGTGAGGCTAGTAGATAAGTATCTTTTTTTTTTTTTCTCCTTCATCCTGATGCATTCCAGAATACATTATTCAGTCTGTGCCAGATGTGACTGAGACCACCTTCAGGGTCAGAACAGATAGCATCCATTGGCCCTTAGGAATTTAGGATTACATCAGTCCTAAAAACTCTGCTGGGATCCATCAAGCCCAACTCATTTGTGCTGAAATGCAACAAGGAAATTCACTGATGCTTCTAATACAGAAAGTTTAGCATAAAAAGTTATAAAGAACTTTCTGAGGATGAGGGTTGCTTTATAAGAAGAAACCAGAGTTCATGCTGATAAGAATGTATGGCTAGAAAGAATAGAATTGTTTAAAGTGGAAAAATCTTAATGTTGCTGCCTTAACTAAAGGCAAAACCCCCCACAGATTTATTATCCTTCAATCATATAAGTCAGAAATATGAGACAGATCTTTGCAGGTGAAATCAAGGTATTGGGTGGGCTGTTCTCCTTTCCTGAGAGTCTGGAGTAGCAGTTCTCAACCTGTGGGTCACAAACCACAGAAACTATATTAAAGGGCTGCAGCATTAGGAAGGTCAGGAACCATTGTTCTAGAGGAAAACTACTTCCTTGCTCATTCAGATGTTGGGAAAATATACTTCCCAGAGGTCCGCTAGAATAATTCCGGATAATTTTTCCATCTCAATGTGTGCAACCTTAATCATGTCTGCAAAGTCCCTTTTGCCACGTAAGGTGACATAGTCACAGGTTTCCAGAATTAACTCAGGGACATCGTGGGGGGCCATCATTCAACCTACCACAGATGACCAAAAGGCATAGGATGATTGGAAATATAAGTCTTAAAGATGTTATGAGCACTGGGGCTCACTTCCCAGGATGCTCATCTTTTGGGGTGTGAGCTCAAAGAACAGACAGATTAAGAAACCTGGGTATTTTGGTAATTACTGTGGCATGCTCTGTGTAAGGAGGAATGAGTTGTATTTTGGCTTATTTTTTTGCCTGTTTAGAAATATTTCAGACTTTTCCATAATATTTTTTACTTATCCTTAGAAGGTATTTTTAATCACCTCCTCCTATTTAAAAATTCTTTCATAGATGAATATTTGAAGCTTTTGCTGGTCAACTCAGAGTTTAGGGAGGTGAATCTGAGTCTTGGGAGCACAAGACTATTCCAAGTAGAGTGATGACTCAGAAGACCTCCTGCAGCCCCTGTTTCCAGACTCATTAGGGAGGGGTCCTGATCTAAGAGATTGTCCCCTCTGGCACAGTGAACACAGGAGAGTTCATTAAAGCCTGAGCCCTGTAGGGCCATGGCTCAGCCTTGTTCAGAGGCAGAGTGACATGGAGAGGAAGCTGGTAATGACTGCCTTTTAGTGAGCCTGACCTCTTAGGACCTACCAAAAATGTTCCCGGTATGTGTTTCCCTTCTAATATTTTTGGATAATCGATACACTCCTCCAAATCAATTTCTCAGGTAGACCTGATTGAGGAACTGAATGAGATCATATGACTCCCACTGTCCCCTGGCCACTGGCATAGTCAATCTCTACATGCACTCAGGCAGATAGCAGAGCTCCAAGCATGAGGAAACAGATCTCAGTGATAGGGCTGGGAGCATCGTCTCCTGTGAGAGAGGTGAAGCCTGAGATCTGTTATTAAATGAGGTTGCTACTGTCACTCTTCTGCTGGACACTGGCCTGGGTCTTGAGTGGCATTCATAACTGAGGTGTTAAAGTGGCTTTTCAGAACCCAACCTCACTGTAGTCCCTTGTTCTCCTGGGCCAGACATTCACAGGGTCCCTGAGCTTTTCTGAGCCACATGGGTCTGAGGTTCAATTGTCCATTTCGAAAGTCTAGAAATGGATTTTGTCAGTTTTCTCAGGGGCTACCAAACATTGGGGGTATAAGCCTTACTGGAAAATTTGTACCAGACATATTTATTAAACCTGGATGCCAACTGCTAATTTGCGACAGGGGATAGACTGTGTGGGCCGATGATGCGTGTATCCAAGGCACCCTCTCCTGCACGGCCAGCACGGAGGCTGAAAGCAGAGGGGGAGTCGGGTCTGGGGACGCTGCAGCCACACTGCATCTATCAGACCTCGGGAGTGATGCTCTAGTGACTAAGAGACCACGCAGTGCTGTGCCGATGGTTTTGTGGGAAATGATACTCTGGGGTTTTCCTTCTGTCTAGGTTCCCAGCAGGGTCACAGGAGGACACATCGTCTCGTCCTTGCTGCGATACAGTTGCGCAAGAAGCAGCTTTTAAATTGGATTATCAACCAATGTTGCCACCAATTACTTGCATATCAATAGCAAGTCATTTGGACAAAATTAATTTGATCAGCAGGTAACTCATGCGTTATCCAGTGTTTACTAGAGTTGATTCCAGTAAGTAATGGGGTACCGTATTCCACACTTCTGGGGGCTGCAGTGCTACGCAGCACACAGTTCTCAGCTCAGCACACAGTTCTCAGCTCCACATCACGGGCGCCATCTGGGAGCTTGTCTGAGATGCACGCTCACGGCCCTGTCACTAACTACTGAATCAGAGACTCTGGGGTGGAGTCCAGGACGCAGCTTTAACAAATCTGCATGGTGATTCAGAGAAGGAAAGTGCAGAAGCGTAGCTGTCAGGGTTAAAGGAAAGGATTCTGGGGCTGGACTGCTGGGTTTAGTCAGGCTAGTCCCCTGCAGGCGGGATGCCCTTGGGAAAATTACTTAACCTCTGTGAGGCTCAGACTCTTGCATATAAAATGAGATTAATGAGAGTTCTTACCTCCCAGAGTGTTGGAGCTGAGTCACTGAGTCCATACAAGTGAAGAGTGTTTGGAATAGTGCCCGGCAGAGACCTGCAGGGAGCGCCCTCTCCGTGGTTGCGATCATGTTGGTTGCATTTCAGTGGTGATCGAGGGAGAACATGGATGTGCGTGCCTCAGTTGCTCTTTGGGCTTAAAGCCCTGTATCTCAGTGGTGGTGGGATGAAGGCAGGGCCCTCTGGACTGGGCAACAGGGAGGCCAGGCTAGCATTTTGGCTTCCTATCGCTTTTAAATCCTCAAGTAAGTTGACTCCGTGTGGCCCCTGGTTTCTTCACCCAAACAGATGTGTTGGCTTTTTTTAATGTTATGGTAAAATAGACATAACATAAAATTAACCATTTTAATCATTTTAAGTGTGCAATTCATCATAGTAAGTACTTTTACAATGTTGTACAACAGATCTCCAGAACTCTTTTCATCTCGCAAAACTGAAACTCTGTCCTGATTCAGTTATGACTCCTGCTCCCCACTCCCCAGCCCCTAAGACGCCCCATTCTACTTTCCGTCTCTAACAGTTGATTACGCTGGGCACTTCACATACTGGCATCACACGGTGTGCGCCTTTATGTCTCTGGCTCATTCACTCAGCATCACGCCCCCAAGGTTCCCCTAACCTGTGTAGGAATTTTCTTCCTTCTGAGGTGACTGATATTCCGTCCTCTGGATGCATCACATCTGTCTGTTTTTAAGGGGAATTACCTTCTATTCTGTACCTAAACGTCATCTTGCCTCCCCTCCTCCTGGGAACTTGTCAAGGAGACGAGTGTAGACCAGTGATCAAGCCTCTAGAGTTGGAATTTCAAAGCAATATTGGAATTCTTTTTCTGGAATGATCATCAGAGCTATCATCATATGAGATCAGACTATTAAGTTTATAATCTCATCTTAGAAAGAGCTCTTTGAGGGGTGAACTAGGCTCCAGGGATGGTGCATAGCCTCCTGAAGGGAGCACTTTGAAGGGGACCGTAGTGCTATTTACCAATGAGGTATGTAGCAATCTTTCCAGAATGAGCTGCAAACTTAAGTGTCCAGCCTCATAGTATCTAGTGGTTGATACATGACGACTGATAGGATTCACCTGGGCACTGAGGGCGAAACAACGGTCCTGGAAAACATGGTCCTCAGAGGCCGGGGAAAGCAGGTCAAGGTAGGCCAAGGTGTGCGGTTGTTTTAATTTGTATTTCTTCAGTTTCTGGAGAGGTTGAACATCTCATATTTTTTTTCTTGAGAATTGTTTATTCATATCTTTGCCTTGTTTTTTAAAAATCCAAATGTGCAATGTATTTTTTTGTCTATTTCTAGATAACAGCGTAACATTGTTTTATGGTAGAGATTCATTAGTCCTCATTCCACCACACATTTAAAATAGCATTTGGGGGACTATCTACTTGTTTCACAGATTGCCTGTTATGACCTTTGCTCATTTTTCTTTTGAGGCGTTCAGAGGTTTTTCACATTTTTCAGTTTTGAAGGTCCTCTCTAAATTAAGTATATTAATTCAATGTCTTCATCTGGTAATATCATTGCAGGTTTTTTTGAACTTATGAAAGTTTAAATTTTTTAAATTTCATGATATGTATCAGTCTCTTCCTTTACATATTAAATCCTTCCCCAATTAATTTTTATTGAGACATATTTGAGACACAGGATCAGGTTTGTATTTTGATAGGTTTTGGCAAACACCTGCCTCATACTGCCCCACTGGAATCTAGATATAGGTTTCCTCTTCCCTGGAAAGGTCTGTCTCGCCCGTCCCGCCACGTTCCCCGGCCAGGTCTCAGTCCATCTCTGCTCCAGTCTCTCCCTGTATTCCAATCTTACCTGCTCTGAAGCTTCCCGTGAAGGCAGCCTGCCCGCACAGTCTACTCTGTGTCTGCCTTTTCTCCCCAGTGTGATATTTCTGTTTCACCCACGTCCTTACATGTTTGGGGCCATTGGGAACAAAGCTTCATTGATGATTCTTGTACCAGCCTTTGTGGGTGCATGTTTTCCTTTCTTTTGGGTAATACCTAGGAGTGGAATTGCTGGATCGCAGATAAAGCATATGTTGAACTTCACAATAAGCTGACTGTTTTCCAAAAAAACTGTTATTTCCAATCTCACTGGAAGAGTAGGAGAGTCTCGATGGTTCGTCTTCAACCACATCATTTCATCTTTCAACTCATTTCTATGTGAATTCTGAAACAACAGGAGTCTGAGTTCCTCTTTTCCTGGGGCTCAGCCACTTACCCTCAGTCCGATCATCATCAAATAGTCCACAATTCCTCGCTGCTCTCAATACGCCAGTGGTCCCTGCACGTTTTCATTCTCTGGACCTGAGTTGATCCCTCGTTTGTCACTCAGTTTCGGTCATTGCTGCCTCGTGACACACTTGCATGATGGGGAACCTGGGCCCAACTTTCCTTTGCTCCAAAAGATATCCGGACGTTCTCACGCATTTAGTCTTGAATGAAGGTCGGGATTCTTTTTCTAAAACTTTGATTTTTATAATTGAAGGAATGATGGAGGGATAGAGAATAAAATTGAAAGATTGTTTCAGCTTTCTGAAAATTTTTGCCTGAGAAAATGATAGCACCAAAGTCTTATTTAAGAAAAAATAGTTATTAAGTGTTATCCTTATGGAGCAACTGTAGGAAGGGTTTTTTAAAAAAACGCTATACCTAGCCAGAGTTCAGAAGTCTTTTTAATTAGAGCTTCAGGCATCATGGAAATTCCTGTGGAAAGTAATTTTAAAAGTTCTCAACTTCCTGGAATCTATTTTTGGAGGGGAATTTACATTTCTTGCTAATCTGCTGCGGTGATGACTGTGACACTCCAGGCGCCACCAGCAGCACTCAGCTGAGCCGGTAGAAGCACACTTTGGCCTGACTTTGCAAAGTCACCTACTGAGGAAGCCAGTGTGTCACCAAGAGATCGCTTACTAGCCACAAAGCCAGCGGCAGCCTTACCCTCCTGCGCAGAACCACCTTCCCACCTTGGAGTTTGGGTATAAGAGAGGGAAGGCTGTGGCTCACTTTGAGGAAAGAACACGAGACCTCAAATACTTGGGACTAGCTCTGAGTTGGGAACTAATTTTCAGAGATATTCATTAAAATCTAAGACAGGAATTGATGTAATCTCATATGATTTCTATGGTTTCTTTTTTAAAAATGTTTTCTGAAGGTCAAGACCCTAGGAAACCCAAACGGAAATCACGAGAGTTAGCAGGGGTGTGGAGAATTCAGAGCCCTGTGCGCCGTTGGTGGGAGTGGAAAATAGCGCAGCTGCCGCAGAAAAAGAGGCTAATGATTCCTCCATAAAAAATAGTAATAGAATTACTGTATGAAGTAGCACTCCCACTTCTGGATAATTCTCAACGGGATGGACAGCAGGGCCAGGTACAGATGTGCATTTGTGGACCGTGTTTATAGAACATTATTCACTACAGCCAAAGGGGAAGCAGCCCAAGTGTCCATCACCTGATGAGCAGATAAACAGAATGTGCTCCGTACAGAGAAGGGAACATAATTCAGCCTTAAAGAGGAAGGAAATTCTGACACACACTACACCGGGGGTGACCTGCTGGACATTATGCCCAGTGAGGTAAGCCACTCATGAAAGGACAAATACTGAATGATTCTACTCATAAAAGATACTGAGACTAGTCGAAATCATAGAGATAGGAAGTCGAACTGTGGTTGCTGGAGGCTGGGGCGGGGGGTGGGAAGTGGGGAGTTATTGTTTAGTGACTATAGAGTTTCAATTTGCAAGGTGAAAAGTCTTACACAAAAACATGAATATACTTAGTGCCACTGAACTGTTTACTTAAAATGATTAAAATGACAAATTTTGTTATATATATTTTATCACATTAAAACAATTTTTTTAAAGTAAATAAAGGTCCAGAATCTGAAAAACCATTAGAGGTCATTATATTATGTTCTCTGTGGATATGTTAAATGTAAAACCAAACAAGCCCCAAATTGGATGGGTCAATACAATAAAAGCGAACGTCTCACTCTTCCAGTCCCTTGTAGGAAGGCGGAGGTGTTGAATTTGTCCATACAATCATTCTGGGGGCCACATCTCCATCTTGCCATCCTACCTCCCTCAAGCTTCTTGGAATTTTCTCTAGAGAGCCAGGAAAAGAGAGTGGGGGGAGGGTGGTGCTTGGGGAGTTTTTGTGGGCCAGGCGTCAAAGTGACCCACATTGGTCCTGGTCATATACCACCAGCTGGACTTTGTTGCCAGCTACACCTGATGCCAGGGACACAGGAAGATGCCATCCAGCTGTGTGTCCAGGGGGCGAGGGAATCTCAGACAGTCCTGGGTGTCATGGGTCTCGGCTGTACACATTGTGCTTCTGAGTCCCACGATGAGGGCATGTCTGATGAACCTCTCCCTAGCAGTCAGAATCCTTACAGGGAGCAGAGAGATATTATGCCTCCAGATCGGCCTACCCTAACATGATAATATGGAGTCCTGTGAATATACATGTAATCATCTCAGTTAGACCACATGTTGATCTGAAGACAGACCTCTAAGTTTCCTCCTGACGTTCAGGCAGTGGGACTTGCAGTGACAGTCATAACTCAGATCAGATCAAGTTCATAGACCGGATAGCATAAAAAGGTGACGTGCGCCATTGGCATTCAACGGAAATGTGGAAACCTGGCTGCTGGGGGCTCATGGCAGGCCCCAGACGTGCTCCCATCTCAGATGCTCTGGCAAAGAAGTGGAATGGGAATGGATGGCGGGGCTCAAGAAACTACTAAGTCAGCCCTTGAGGGTTCTTTATCCTGAAACTCTCAGCGGGGCTTTGCCCCCGCGCACAGAGCTGGACCTGCACTCTGTCAAACGAGATGCAGGTTCTCTCCTATTGATATTCTACATATATCCATAAACCTGAGTTTGAATTGTAATTTTTTAAAAAATGGAAGTTTTAAAATTGGTTTCAGATTTTACCATTAAATATGCTTCCACGAACATAAAAAATTTTTAGGAATGTGAATCATCACTTCTCAATTTGTCTTCTTTGTCAGATCAGAATTTAGCATGTTGGGTGTTCTTAAGTCACGCTCACATTATCAAAATATGTCCCATTTCACTGCTGGAAATTCCTTCACTGCTATTCTGGTTTGGCTGGCCCCCCTCCAACCCAAGTCCGATCTTCCTCTGCAGTGTAGCCCAGCTAAACAATTAATGACCCTGTTATTTCATGAGTCAGATTTAATAGACACAGGATCAATTTAGCAATGTCTACGTGAAGCTGGAAACACCGTCCCTCCCCAGGGCTGCCACATTGACCATCTTGAGAGTGTCCGTCTGAAAGGATTTGATAACGAGCATGTTCACTTTTTCATTTGGAATTTCTCTGCACCATGGCCATGGCACAATCTTCTGATACTTTTTATACTCTGAGTCACTCAGAAGCACTTAAAGAAAATCTTGGCATTTCCTAAGTGCTCAAAGCAATAGCCAGTATAAGGATCCTTCCGAGACCATCTGCAGGCTGCACGCTCCAGGGGCCTGCTGTAGTGTCATGGATGACTAGGTGTATTTTTATTTTAAACATTTAATTATTTGTTCATGTCACAAAAGTTTTTAGCACCTACTATGCACCTAGTTGCCAGGGATGCAGCAATGAACAAAAATTGCTTCTGCTCTGGTGGGATTTTACATTCTAGGGTGGGGGAGAGGAAATACAAACCGTGTTGCATAGTTACAAGCACCAACAAAAACGGAGACTGAAGCAGGGGAAAGAGATAAAAAATGTTGGTGTCATGGGCGTGGGGTCCTCAGGTGAGGTCTTTTTGATGAGGTGGCATTAGAGTAGGGATCTAAATTGAGAAAGGACGCAAATGGCCTGGCATGGTGGCTCACACCTGTAATCCTGCACTCTGGGGGGGTCAAGGCAGGTGTATTGCCTGAGCTCACAGGTTCAAGACCAGCTAGAGCAAGAGTGAGACCCCGTCTCTAAAAAATAGCTGGGTGTTGTGGTGGGCGCCTGTAGTCCAGCTACTTGGGAAGCGGAGATAAGAGAATTGCTTGAGCCTAAGACTTTGAGATTGCTGTGAGTTATGACAACACAGCACTCTATTGAGGGTGACAAAGTGAGACTATGTCTTAAAAAAAAAAGAGAGAGAGAGAAACAGAGAGAGAGAGACAGAGGACACAAATCCCTTGTCGGTGGAGGAAGGAATGTTCTAAGCAGGTTTCACAGGTGGCAGAATGTGCACCCCGTGGGCTCTACCCTGGCATTCAGTACACTGCACGCAGCAAAGCTGGCCACAGAATCAGAGGCCCACAGATGGGTGACACCGAGGGTGAAGGTCTAGAGATACAGAATCAGAGGTCCACAGGTGTGTGATGCCGAGTGCAAAGGTCTAGAGACACAGAATCAGAGGCCCACAGGTGTGTGATGCCGAGTGCAAAGGTCTGGAGACCCAGAATCAGAGGCCCACAGGTGCGTGACGCTGAGTGTGAAGGTCTGGAGACACAGAATCAGAGGCCCACAGGTGTGTGATGCCGAGTGTGTAAGTCTGGAGACACAGAATCAGAGGCCCACAGGTGTGTGACGCCTAGTGGGAAGGTCTGGAGCTGCACAGAAATCCTAAGCAAAGGTGTAGAAGTAGATCTGTCCATCCCATGTGGCCAGCAGTGTGGGAAGAGTGTACACAAAGGCAATTTTTATTTTGCCTTTTTCTTCCTATTTTTTTTTGTCTAGGGTCTTTGGAGGCAAATCTTAGATGCTGATTCAGAAAGAAAAAGAAATGAACTTCTTTAATTGGGAACAATGTTTCCTTTGGTCCGAAAGCCATGATGGAGCCTGGCGTCTTGCAGGGTTCTAACTCCTGCCCAGGCCGGAGCAGTTTCCTCTTCTGTCACCTTAGAAAGTAAAAGTTTTCCTATTGTACTCTTCATTGGCAAATTTTGCCTGTGTTTAAAACTTCTTGAAAAATCACTAAATGTCTTTTTATTCCTCCATTATTAATTTTATTTTTCAGATAAAAATTGCCAGGGTCAATTTCAGACTGTATAACTATCTCCATTTGGGCTATAAACTGCTTATGATTAAGTTTGGTTTTCAATTATAAATTCATGTGGAGGCTATGATATTTGGCTTAAAATAGATAGGCCCATTTGTTAAGTATTCTCAGTTTTAGATAAGAAATAAATGCCTATTATTAAAATAAAAAATGCAGCCTCTCAAAACCTTTTCCCCAAAATGGGATATTAGCTATTCTGCTGGTCATGAGTGTAGCTTTACTTAAACAACAACGAAAACTCAGATTTTTCTTTGCTTGAAGGTATTGACAAGAGTGGATGCAGTTTGCATAATTTGACCCCTTAAATGACGAATGCAAAACGAATGTAAATGTGACCCCACTTTCAATACACTTTTGCATGTTACAGGAGAACGTACTGGCACACACATCGGCGTATTTGTGTTTCATTAAAATCCATATCTGAGTGAGAGCTCGCTGTTGGACATGTTATTGTGGACTGTGATTAAATCGTAGGAAATTGGGAAAATAGAAGCCTAGAAGGCTACATTCCAAAGAGGCTGCAGGGACGCCATCCCTCAGGAGTATTTGGGAAAGATAAGATACAGCAGAGAGACTATATTCGGGTCATGCAATTAGCATCAGCAAACCTCTGCACAAATCTTCTGTAAATATTTCAAACTCTCACTAAATATTATACTTCTCTACATAACATTTTCCATCTTGTGGCCAAAAGAGTAATGGCTGATAACTTATTTCAAATGCAGCGTGATCAGTTCTCTATGAATCATTTGGCTGCTTCTAGATGTGGCTGGTGATGCACCTGGATTCTATGTATGGCCTTTAATACATGCCCAAGTATTTGTTCAGTGGACAAATAAATAAATGCAATGCCAAAGGTCTGGCCATGCTGTAATACTTAGCACCTTTGCTAAGTCAAGTAAGGTTAAGGTTGTTTTTAGTTGTAAAATAGTCCCTCTACTACTTTGATCAGGTCTATTTTTGATGTTGAATGACAGAATTAAGCAAGTGTTACTAGTTCTCTTTTTAACAACTAGAAGTTGTGGACGTCAGGTCAAACTCATTATAAGACACCTGCCAGATAAAAGAGCACTAAACGAGTTTGCAACAAGCTCAAGGAAAAGGGGCTTTGCGGGTGGGAAACACTGGAGACAGAGCTTCCCCAAGGATGCTGGGGCACCCACCTGTCCCCCTCTCTGTATGAGCGTGTGGCCTTGCTACAGTTGAATTTGATTTGGGACCCAAACATATATAAGATGTCACACTGGCCAGTCATGGGTTCTAGTTAAGGAAAAAATTGTCAGTATCTTTTTATAAGTCCCTAAAAGAAAAAAGGGGGAGGACAGAGATGCTGTAAGAAATGAACGCTTTTGTTTTGGGAAGACCCTTTCCTGCAAAGAACATGCCATTCCTTGTCATTGTCTTCTCAATGACAGTGCAGGGCTGCTGAGACCTGGCTGAGCTATGTGGCCTCTGCTCCTGCTCAGAGAGCAATCTCATGCCCCCTGGAATTTATAAGACTTGGTTCAGGCCACTGGGATCTTTATCTAACCCTTCCAAAGGCACACGTGTGTCCTTTTCTGATCAAACTTACAGCCCAATTCATAATTGCTAGGTCATGGAAGAAGCCCATTTTCTTATTCATAGACTTCTTCCAGCCTCGCATTCTTGTACATTAGTCACTACGAAAGTTTAGAGACAGGCTGTGTCATGGTCCATTATTTCCCTTCCACC
>CAUYQV010177332.1:0-15678 GCA_963574575.1 Galagoides demidoff | reverse complement strand
CCTCAAGCTATCCCCCACTGGGTAGAGTGTTGTGACATCATAGCTCACAGCAACCTCCAACTCCTGGGCTCAAGCAAGTCTCCTGCCTCCACCTCCCAAGTAGCTGGGACCACAGGCGCCCGCCACAACGCCTGGCCATTTTTTTTTTTTTTTTGAGACAGAGCCTCAAGCTATCCCCCTGGGTAGAGTGCCATGGCATCACAGCTCATAGCAACCTCCAACTCCTGAGCTCAAGTGAGTCTCCTGCCTCAGCCTCCCAAGCAGCTGGGACCACAGGCACCCGCCACAACGCCTAGCCATTTTTTGGTTGCAGCCATCATTGTTTGGTGGGCCCGGGCTGGGGATTCGAACCCGCCACCTTAGGTGTATGTGGCTGGCGCCTTAGCCAATTGAGCCACAGGCGCCGAGCCCCGGCCATTTTTTGGTTGCAGCCATCATTGTTGTTTTTGCGGGCTGGGCTGGATTAGAACCCACCACCTTAGGTGTATGTGGCTGGTGCCTTAGCCACTTGAGCCACAGGCGCCGAGCCTGTCCTGGGACTTTCTACAGGAAAGATGTCTGTGAAGTGATGGTTTGTTCCAGATAACCACTGGCTCCTGTTCTTTTCTTCAAACATGGGGACATGGGAAAATGGAACAAGAGAACTGTGCAGTGTCTCCTTATATACTAAGACTTTACCATCCTAGTTTACCACGCTGCTTCATTCATTTACTCATTCACTTGTTCAAAAACTGTCACCAAGTACTCACTATATGCCCACCATTGTTTTAGGTTACCCACGTAGGAATTTGCGATTAACCCCCTTCCCTTATGGAGCATATGGCCTGTTGGTATAGAGACCATACGATTACTGTACAGTAGAATCAATTCCCAAACAAACCTGAGTACACAGCACTGCAGGATCACAGAGTCACCACCAATCACCGTCTGGGTGAAGACACCCAAGCTGAGCCTTGGAAGAGCAACGGGAGGCAAAGGGGCCATGGGATGGGCAAGAGTTTTCTTGCAAAGCGAGCAAGCAGCAAGAGGAAAGACTGACCCTTTGGAAATGATCTGTGATGACTCGAGAGAGAGGGGCGCAGATGCCACACTAGCAAGGAAGGGGGGCCAGGCCAAATGCAACCCTAATGCCGTCTTAGGGATCTTGCACGGAATGTGAAAGGCATGGTGAGTACACAGGGTCAGCTTTCTGTTTCCTTAGGACGATTTCATCCCTGGTGTCTTCTTTTCTCTCCCTCTCACTGGACACAATCCAGGACTTCCCTGACCACTATCTCCCTGACTTTGAAACTCAAAAACCAGGGCTTGAGCACATTCCCTCTCACAGGTCATGGATGCTTTAATCTCTTGAGGGACCAGCTTTTGCTGGTGTACTCAACTGCAGTTAAAGTTGTAATACAAATCAATAAAGGATATAATTGTTCGTATTTTGAATACCTACCAAGCATGGCACAGGCATGGTTGTTTCTCTTTAAAATAGTAGACCAGACACTGGTCTAAACCCTTTGGTTCCTTTCCCACAGCTGTGCCAGACCAGCATTTTAAAAATAAACCCTGCTAAATTTTGAGGGAACATATCTAGGCAAAGCTTAATTTTGCTGATGCCTTAAAAGGCATCATTGCACACATTATCTAACTTTATCCACACAAAACTGAGCGAGATAAGCAGTATTATTATCCAAACTTTACGGGGGGCGGGGGGAATGGAACTTAGAGAGGTAAAGTGACTTACCAAATATCTCCTTGTAGTTACCCAGGATAATAGTTAGAGCAAAACCCAAGTTTTCATCCTATCCAGCCCTCTTTTTATTAACCCACTGCTCAGAAAACACAAATAAGCCAAAATACGGTTGTTTCTAGAGACAAGATTTCTGATTTGCTCCTGTTTATCTCAAAAGAAAAAGCAACATAAGGATGAGAACAGCTCATCTAGCATTATCCCCAATAGCCCAGATACAGAATCAATCTAAGTGTCCATCAATAGATGGATAAAGAACAAGGTGGCCTATAATTACAGGGGAATATCATCCAGCCTCTAAAAAGAAGGAAATCCTATCATTTGTAACAATGTGGATAAACTTGGAGGACAGAACACTAAGTGAAAACAGCCAGACACAGAAAGACAAATACAGCCTGATCTCACTTATAATACACAGAATCTAAAAAAGATGAACTCACAGAATAGAGAGTAGAGCGGTAGCTGCCCAGGGCTGGGGGTGTGGGGGGAATGGGGGGATACTGGTCAAAGGGCACACAGTTTTAGTTACATGGATAAATAATTTCTGGAGATCTAATCTACAGCATAGTGACTATGGTAATAATGCTGTGTTGTGAACTCAAAATTAGCTAAGAGAGCCAGTCTTAAATCTCACCCCCCATGCACAGACGTACAAAAATGGTAACCATGTGAGCTGATGGACTCTGGTAATCATTTCAATGTGTATATGTATTCCAACATCGTGCTGTACATAAATGTATGCAATTTTGTCTATTATACTTCAATAAAACTGGAAAAGTTAATTAATTAATAATTGGAAGAAGAATTTTGATCCAGCGAGTTCCCATCCCAGCACCTGCCACTTGCTCCTTATGTGACTTCAAGTGAGTCCCTTCTGGGAGCTCCGTTTCCTCATCTCTGATAGAGGTGCCTTCACAGAGCTGCTATGAAGATAACACATTTCCAAAGCTGCCTGGCGCAAATGAGCCGTGGGCATCTCAGTGTCGTCGTTAGGTGAGAGGGTGGGTCTAATGTCAGAAGCTCGTTATGTTCATCCAACAGGCATTAGCTCAACACCCGCTGAGTGTGAGGAACCAAAAAGGTTTTCTAAATTAAATGGAGACTGACACTGAGAAGAGTCAATGCATGTACTATCCTGGGTACGAGCTCATTCATGCCTGAGGGTGTCAGAATGGGGGGACAGCTTCCAACACAACAGGAGGGGAGGGATTACTCTGTAAAGTGCCCCCCTCAGTTGGACACCTCACTGTTTAAAAGATGAAGTTGAGAGCTAATACGAATTTTTAAAGAGCAAAACTATTAATAGATAGTTTGAAAGCAAATTCCTTGTGTTGTCACAGAACCACCTAGACTCCACCTGGGTTATCACTGCTTGAACTTGAACTAGTCGTTGGAAATGCACACTGGCAACCTATTTATCTTTGGCCTCTTTGCTCCAGAGACAAAACTAAAATTCACAGGAAAAAAAAAAAAAAAACAGAAAAGACAATGCCAAAATGAAGAAAACCACTTCATGGTGAATTTCCCCAGAATGAGCAATAAACTCCTAGCAAATTCCAAAATTTAGATAATTATTAAAAGCATAAATTATTTGAGGCAGCTTTCCAGGAATAAGAAAATGGACGAGTGAAAATATTTATTTTTTTACCAGTTATTCATTTTGGCATGTTTATTTGAGACAAAGTCTCACTATGTCGGGCCCGTGGCATCACGGCTCACAGCAACCTCAAACTCTTGGGCTTAAGCAATTCCCTTGCCTCAGCCTCCCAAGCAGCTGGGACCACAGGCGCCTGCCACAACGCCTGACTATTTTTGTTGTTGCAGTTGTTTTTTAGATGGCCCAGGTCGGGTTCAAACCCACCACCCTTGGTGTATGTGGCTGGCACCAAAACCACTGGGCTATGGGGCTGAGCACATTTGGGCATGTTTTTTGTTTGCCTTTTAGATGTCACTAAATTCTCCTCTCCATTCATTGCATCTGAGGAGAATGGAAATAATAAAAACAGGACAGAGAAATAGAGAGAGGGTGGAGATTAGGGCAGGACGGAGAGGAGAGGAGGAGGAAAAGAAAAAAGTAGATAAGTTTACAGGTAAACAAAGGAAGTAGGGCGGTGCCTGTGGCTCGGTGAGTAGGGTGCTGGGCCTTATATACAGAGGGTGGTGGGTTCGAAGCCAATCCGGCCAGCTAAACAACTGCTACAAAAAAAATAGCCAGGTGAGGGTGATAAAGTTAGACTCTGTCTCTACAAAAAAAAAAAAAAAAAAAAAACACAAGGGAAGCACAACTTAGAAGGAATTCCATGCACATGTAGACAAAAATTACTTTCTGATAGAAGCCAGGTCTCTCTGGCTGTCCTTTCCCCGTGGAGTGCTGCACGGTTTGCAGAGGAATTTTTCTCTCTATTTTCACCTGTCACTGAAGTGGGGACAACTCTCCCATCTCTGCTGTTAGAGGCCCCGGGCTAGTCACTGCTCCAACACAACCCAGGGCCCCAGGCGTCAGGGGATGGTGTGCAAACCCACCAGCACATCAGGCCACAAAATGGAACAGCCAGAAGCTCAGCCAGGGGACTTCCTCCCCAGACCTCCTCTTGCTCCATCGTATACACGGGCACTTCCGCTGTTACCAAATACGCTGACAAGGAGGCAGCAAAAAGCGGCGAGTTCACGTCCTCATTTCCTTGCCTTTTGCAGATAGACTACAACTGGCAACGTGGGACCCCAGGAAAAACTGTGGGTATCGCTGTCTGGCCTGGCAGGGAGGGCCACCTTGAACTCACTCATGTGTACACCAAGCGTGAGTTGAGCACCTACTATGCGCCAGTACTGGGGCAAGAGCAGTGAAGACTCTGCCCCTTTTAACGAAAGGGTCCAAGTCGTGGGGAAGGCCATGAGGGCCACCTCTGCTCAGGGGAAGGTGCGGGAGAGGGTCAGCCCCGGGGATTCCAGCTCCTGAGAGGGTCTGCCTTGCACCGGGGCGAGGCGAGAGTGCCCAGAGCACGGTGTCAGGGAGCAGGGGCCAGCTACACTTTGTTCCTCCGGACCGGAGCCATAAAGCCCACGTGAGCTGCTGTGGTGACGCAGCTGGGATACTGGGACAGGCCAGCTGCAGCCCCGGCTCTGGGGAGATTTAAAACATGGCAAAGGGGGACTACTAGCAGAGCTCGTGCCCCTCCTCAGGCCAGAGACTGAAAAGGCTGTTACTGTATTCAGGGTATCTGGAGTCTGTCGCTGCTCAACGAACCACCACGGAATTTAGTGGCTTCCTATGGCAATCACGGATGCGCTACCAGACTTCACCTGGGCCATTTGCACGTTTGGGCCCCTGCTGAGACGGGCTCCGTCTGCCCCTGGTTTCCCTTGTTGGAGATGGTCAGCCTGGGCTGGGTCAGGTGGCCACAGCATTGCAAGATGGGGGAGGGACCTGCCACGCCCCTCTCAGCCCTGCTCAGGGCTCAGGCCCAGCCCTTTGCCGCACTCTATCAGTCACAGAGGGCACAGGCCAGGCCAGATGGAGAGGTAGGCCAGAAGTCTCCGTCAGGTCACAGGCAGGGCAGCCGAGCAGTCATGATCAAGTGCAATCATCAGGATCTGCAGGTCCTCAGCCGACCACTCGCCCTCTGGCCTCCCTCAGGGATCTGTGCCCTTCCCTGTGTCTCCACCACTCGGGTGTGACAGGATTGCCAGATTGCTCAGTGCCCAGTTCAGAACTCCGCCAGGCCTCAAAATGCCTGATGGCCAGCTCAGAGGCCAGTCACGTCAGATCCCTCTCAAAGCTGGCTGGACAGCAGGACAAAGGTTTTGTGTTCTGTCTGGTCACCTGTCCCAGCCCTCAGCTGCTTCACTGCCATGCAGTCACCTGTTTTCCACCCATACTTTAACTAATCTCCCCTTTCCACACTCCTCCCCCAACCCCTCCACCTATCTCTGCGTCTGCTCAGACCCCCTGACTCTCATGTCCTTTACATCTGACTTTCCTCTGGATATTCCTCTCTCAGCCGCAGAGGTCATATTGTGTGGCCACTTGTGATGCTTTTTAACATGACAGAGAACACTCTGACAATGAAGATGCTGACTTGATCCAGACACTACAGCCTGTTTGAAAATAACCCCCCGAGGAATGCACAAACTCGTTTATCGATCTGGCACTCATATATCCTTCAAAGTTTTCTTTTGTGTGGTAGCTGATTAAAAAAAAATTAGACAACTCTTTCTTCCATGAGGATGAAATTGGAAGGCATATAAGAATATTTTTAAAATTTCATACACTTAGAAGAGAAGATCCCAAAAAATCAAAATATAAGTTCAAAGCCAAGACATCAGGATTAGCAGCAAGGGGAAAAGAGAATGTTTCTCTGCATCTGTTCAGCACTAAAGGAGATAAGCTGTTTCACCAAAGTAAATTTTTCAGTCCATGGAGATATAACCCTTTAAAGTACTTCTTTAAAACATTTCTAGCCAGGCATGGAGGCTCATGTCTATAATCATAGTGCTCTGGGAGGCCAAGGCGGGTGGATTGCCTGAGCTTACGGGTTGGAGACAAACCAGAACCATAAGAGAGACCCCTGTGTCGTCTAAAAATGGCAGGCATTATGGCCGACACCTGTAGTCCCAGCTACTCGGGAGGCTGAGGCAAGAGAACTGCTTGAGTCCAAGAGTCTGAGGTTGCTGTGAGCTGGGACACCACGGCACCCTACCCAGGGTGATATAGTGAGACTGTCTCAAAAAAAAAAAAAATTCTAGTCTTGTAAGGGAAAGTATTTCTTTAAGTTCAGACTTTGCATATTTAGGCCAGGTAGAGTAATGGCAATTTAATGCTTACCCTTCTGGAGGAAGGATTTGAGCTGTGACCCAAGGTCATTCTGAGGCCAGTGAAGAGACCTGTGCTGTGCTGGAAGCAGCTCCAGGCTGTCCCCGTTGCTTTACCTACATAATGTTCATTTACCTCCTCCCCCTTTTTTTGTGAGACAGAGTCTCACTCCATCACCCTGGATAGAGTGCCGAGGCATCATAGCTCACAGCAACCTCAAACTCCTGGGCTCAAGCAGTACTCCTGCCTCAACCTCTTATAAATAGCTGGGACTACATGCACCTGCCACTATGCCTGGCTAATTTTTCTATGTTTAGTACAAAGTAGGGTCTCATTTTTGCTCAGGCTTGTCTTGAACTCCTGAGCTCAAGGGATCCACCTGCGTCGGCCTCCCAGAGTTCTGGGGCTACAGGTGTGAGCCCCTGCGCCCAGCCTTCTTGAATCCACTCTAGCAAGCACTATCTTCTCTTTTGGTTGAATATTATTATCTTGAAATCGTGTATGTGCCAGCAAACTGGTCAATTACATCTCTATATTAGGTAAACAGGAAATGAGAGATTCATTTTAATGGTGCCCTTGATCTCTCACCTGGTGAGTAAAGTGCACGGGCTTTTCTCTTTTTCTTGGTGGTTATTTTATCACTCTGATTTTTCCCCTTCCTCTTCTCTTTGTTGACTCATTTATTTGATTGTTTTGTTTGGGCTTCAGAGGGAATCAGCTGCTGAAGACTGAGACGTACGCATTTCCGTGCTGGGTGCTCCTCTATCCTTCCTCTGAGATTAGGCATAGGGCAAGTATAAGCAACTTTCTTTCTACTCTACACTTTTGTTTTGGTTTTTGGATCATTGTGTTTTGTTTCTAGAGCCTCATGAGCTGAAGCAATCCTCCCCTCTCAGCTATGAAAGCACTGAGAATATAGGCACGTGCCGTCACACGTGGATAATGTAAAAATGTTTAGAGATGGGGTCTCACTGTGTTGCCCAGCTTGATCTCAAACTCCTGGCCTCAAGCAATCCTCCTGCCTCAGCGTCCTGAGTCATTGGGAGCCTTCCAGCCACCATGCCCACCTCTATCCTGGAAAGAAGGGGCCAAATCGTGCATGGATCTCATTTCTAGATGGAGGAAGCGAGGTGTCAACATGGGAGGGGATTTTTCCATTGATACATTGCTAGCCAGTAAAGTCAGGAATAGAATTCAGCCTGACATTGGAACGAACACTGAGAAAGAAGGTTATAAAAACTATTTCTCTTTTTTCCACCAACAACTATATTTCCTCAACCTGATGGTCTATTCCTTTTGGTCTCCCTGATAAGCAAAGCAAACATATTTCACTAATTCTGCTCAGGGGTAAGTCTTGCCCCCTTCTCAAGGCACCCCTCCATGGGCACTTTGGTCCCTCAGCAAAGTCTTGGCTATCCGCACCAGGAGACAGATGCTCCGGGTAGCTCAGTCTGGGGACACCTCAGCTGGATGCCACTGGGTCTTTGCTCCATCAGCACCCACTGCTCTGATTACACCCATCTCATCAGCCTTCTCATCCTGAATGGGCACATAATTCCCCCAGCCCCCAGGGTCAGAAAATCCATTTGTCCTATAAATTTGAGTCTGGTGGTTCCTTAATTATTTCTCAAATAAATTAATAAGTTGATGTTCAGCTTTTACTTATCAGTCCTTTGAGCTTAGTTTATATGAGTCTTCCTCTGAGAGACAAGTGGCAAAATTAAATTTCTAGTCCTGCAGGCTGAAGGCCACAGTGTGGGGCCACCAAGGTGAGGGTCCCCTGAAGAGCCACCAGGAAACAAGGACAGACGCCCAAGGGCTGTTTAACTTTTCAGCATGCCGATGCTCCCTATTTATACTGCACTCTTTTCCTTCCTCTGTGCAAATCCCCAAAGGCAGCGATTATCCCTCATAGATCTTGTTGAGGTCACATAATACAGAGAGCAAAATGCGAGGAATTAGTTTTCACTCGAAACCACATTCTGTCTTTCTAGTTGTGTTGACCCGAGAAAGAAAATGTTTACGTGGCCAACAACAAACTGAACCCGAGGTCCACGTGTTTGTGGACCAAGGAAGAGAAGCGGGTGACAGGTCAACAGTTTCCCTTTACAGAAAAGCCAGCAATTCTGGAGAGCAGTGGGGACAGCTCCCGGAGAGCTACTCCGTCCCCCTCTTTCCCTTTGTTACTTTTTATTCTCACAGTAAAAGTAAATATCCGTCGTCTTATTACCCATCATAAGTTAAACAGATTCCCTCTCATAGGTTATGAAGTTATGCTGTATCTTTATTTTATTTTATTTTTTGCAGTTTTTGCCTGGAGCTGGGTTTGAACCCGCCACCTCTGGCATATAGGGCCAGCACCCTACTCCTTTGAGCCACAGGCACCACCCACTATATCTTTTTATCTTGAAGTGGTGATAACTTCAGAGTATTTTTATTCTAGAATAAATTTACAGTCAGCACTTCACGGGGTGTGCAAAGTGCCCTGGTCCTTGACTGGTACCATGAAGTCCAGTTCCCCAACTTCTCCTTGACAGCAGGTCTTGGGAGTGAATGAGCATCTGCAGATGTGAACAGGGTGCTCGTCTCACCCTGACTGGGTCTGACCGGCAGCGCCCTGCATGAAATTAATTTTGAGATTCTCCTAAAGTTGGGGTCTGATCAGCCTAAACACAAAGGGAGGTAAAAGGTTTTTAATCTTCATCCATTTTCAGAGAATGTGTTCTTAAATATTCAGTTTCCAGACCATTAGACATAAATCAGCACAGCTGGGCAAGCACAAAGAGACGCAGTTTTCAGATGTTAACTGTAATTATGTTTCCTTTCCACTGAAACCCTCACAAGCAAATTCTGTGAGGTCAGATGAAATTTTTGAGACTTTTCCAGCCACTTTTTTTCATGTCGAAAACTGTAATATTTTTCAGCTTCTGTTATAGCTCTAGTGAAATAATTACCACCAACTGACAAGGTTAATAGACATCTCAGGATCTGTATATTTAATTCTAAGAAGATTTCAGCTGCTAATACTGAGCTCCCTAGGAAAATTATAATACAGGGATACAGTTTATAAATGAAAGTACAGAATTTTTTTGAGTGATTAATTCCTCTCCTCTGCCCCCATCCCCAAATCCTTAAACTCATTTTGGACCCTAGGGACCAATGACAGTTGGAAGAAACTGTTTGTCACATGCTGTTGTCCTTGGTGTTGGAAGGAAAGGAAAGCCCCACAGGTGCTGCTGTGAACTTGGCCAGAGCCAATGCAGGCGCACTGATGGCTCCCGGGAGAACAGATGAGTCACTGGGAGAAGCATGGGCATGTCAAAGGCCACCAGGTCCCCAGTGCACGCGGTCCCCGTGTTACAAACATGAGGTTTATCACAGGTAATAAGTAAATGTACTTGTTCCAACTTACATACAAATTCAACCTGAGCAAACCTACAGAGCCAATCTCACTAGTTGAGACTGCCTGCAGTTTAACAGACCTTGCCCTTGAAGCCTGGGGAAGCCGTTTTCTTTTAATCCATCCTCGTTGCTTGGAGGAGAAAAGAAAGGGCGCTGAGCGTCTGCCAAGTGTAGCATTTGCTTCCCATCAGCTCACAGCAGCTTTCTGGAGGTCACGACTCATGGCCTCCCACCTTCAAAGACAGCGCCACCAGGGTACAAGTGTGTGGTGTTAAGTCCTGACCTACTGTGTGTGAGATTTGGGGCAAAATACCCAAAGTCTCTGAATCTCAAGTTCTTCATCTGTAAAATAACAAAAGTATATATCATTTTAAAGAATCTGGTGAGGTAACAGAAATGAAACTATACATTTTCAAATCACTTGGTAAATGTCAGATTTGTACAATTATTGCTAATGAAAGTCTCCCCTGGAAACAGTTCAAAGGCTGCCAGCAACCAAGTAATATTTTGGCTTTTAATCCAAGATCTTCTTGGCTGGGAGGCTGATTCTGAAGGAAAGCTCGCTTCCTCCAAGTGACTGAGGATAGAAAATTAAATTTATCGAATTAGTCATGTACTGACAACCCTAGGCAGCACCTAACCCATCTCAGGGCTTCTTTTAGTTATCTTAGTCTTCAAATGGCAGTACAGCAGGCTCAGTCAGGGTTAGGGACAAGGAGAGTTGATATTAAAACCGTTTTTGTAGCTATACCTGGAATATTTATCAAAAGCGCACACAGACAGACACAGACACAGAGTACTGGCTTGAACATACACAGGCTGGAAGAAGAAAGAGCAAGAGACTTGTGTCAAGTTGGAGAAACTCAGGAAATTAATATTTCAGGTGTGAACTAAAAATCTTAAGGCTCCTTCCAGCAATGGACCGACTGGATCCCCTCCTGGTCAAGGGAAGCCCTAACCCTGAGTGCTAGCGTGAGAAAGGAGATCAGCCCCTCCTCACCATGACCGTCCGTCATCACTCACTAACACACCTGCAGGTTGTCCATACACACAACAAACCACCGGAGTCTGGGCCTGGATCCTGGAGTTGGTCTCTGACTAACAGGCCTTTATCTTAACTCAGCTTTCCTTTTCACCAACGACTGTTGTAAAAAAGCCCAGCTCTTTCAGCCAATTGTCAACTAAGGAACCTTCAAACCCACCTTTTCGGGTCAAACCAAGGTATGCCTTTTACACATCGATTTATGACTTTATGTGTAATTCCTGTCTCCCTGAAACGTATAAAGCCAAACTGTAACCCAACCGCAGAACTCCACCTGCTCCAGGCTCCTTGGGTGTGTCTCTGGGTCATGGTCCTCAAATCCGGCACAGAATAAATCTCTTTAAATTATTTTATGAAGTATGGCTTCAGGTCCTCTTAATATCCATTTAAGTTTTTCTCTTGGGGAGTTTTATATTCTTACCCATTTCATTTTGGATGGAGACATATTGCTTTGACTTAATGTGTTGTGGTGTGTTACCGTTCTCAAACTTGGGCTCTACATGGCCTGCTGTCTAATGAGATGACACATTGTCTTATCTTGAGCAAGGAAGGCAAAGTGTGGGGAAACCAAACACACACTTTAAATGGTAGTTTCCAGCAAGTCCCAGCTACAATCCATGGCCCCAAAAGCTCCAGATTCTTTTTAAGGAAATTCAGAACTTCAGTAGGAAACAAGAAGTGTCCTGGAAAAGTTAGAGGAGGGTAAGACTTTTGCTGCCCCTCACCTCCTCTCACAGCCCTGGGGCTGGAATCATCGCACGGGGCATTGGGTGGAGCAAAATGTGTGAACAGAACCCTCCAGCAATCACATCTTCCCTGGGCAAGGACTGCAAACTCAGCAGCTGTCCATGGAAGGCAGCACCTTCAGAAGAACCAAAAATAAAGGCAGTGATCACAGTACCTGGTGTTAACATTGTATCAGGAAGGAGGCCCTGAACAGGGCAGAAAAGAGTCTGGAATCACCTGTGCCACCCCTCATCAGAGTTGTGGAAGGGAGAGGGAATCGTCAGACTGTGTTGGAACTCAGGGCCACCCCATCACTGAGGACAGAGCAGAATTCTGCCAGTGCCCACAGAGGGAGCATTTGGATCAGCCTGACCTGAGGGAAGTCCTCAGCCCTCAAACTCAGCTGGCCCCACAAAAACAGGCCTGGGGCCTGGAATAAATCTGTAAGGCAGTCAGGCTGCTGTAGGAAGACGAGGCCCAATGGAGAGAAAGAGCCCCCAAATGTCATGTTTGTAAGAGGAAGGGCTTTATTTCATATAGCGGCTCAAGGAACAGAAGAATTCAAAATGGCCGTGCTCCCCAGCTGGCTCAGTTTTCTGCTTTTTACCCTCAATCAGAAAGGTCCGGTCCGCAGGTACCTTTCTCATTGGTCAGTGTGAATCAAGCTGGAGAAGCGGGCTACAGCTTTTACAGAACCTCGGGCTTTCACAGAAGCGGAAGCAAGCATCAGCCTCCAAGTCCCAGGAAGTTAAGTTTTTACAAATTCCTAAGAGCTGAGTCACCACAGGGAGGACCTTGCTGGTGTAACCTTGGAGTGTCCTTGAGAAGTTCTCTGTTCTCTTTGACCTGACTTTTCCCGGTATCCTCTCTCAAGGCCACAGTGCTTCAGTCCTTGGGTGCATGTGACCCAGTGAGACATCAGTTGCCTTAACCAAGCCAGGGCCGTGTCAGCTCGTCCCCCAGCTACAAGCAGTGTAGCTTAGGGAAATGAAACCGCCCTTACAAACTGATGAAGGGGTGCAAGGCACGAAGTAGAGTAAGGGCCCCCAGAACTCTGCAAAGGAGCAGACTTAGGTGAAATGATTGTAGGAACCAGCCATCGTCTCTTCTCTTACTTGACAATGATCACTACTGCCTCTGTTTGCTTTTTTTTTTTTTTTTGAGGCAGAGTCCCATTTTGTCACCCTCAGTAGAGTGTCCTGGCATCAAAGCTAACAGCAACCTCAAACTCTCGGCCTCAAGCTATTCTCTTGCCTCAGCCTCCCAAATAGCTGAGACTATGGGTGCCCACCACAATGCCCAGATGTTTTTTGTTGTCGTCGTTGTTGGGCCAGGTTTGAGCCCGCCAGCCCCAGTGTATGTGGCTGGTGCCCTGACCACTGACCCACTCTGCTTCTTTCTGTAACTGAGGCAGAATAGTCTTGGAGAGGCTACTCGCACTTCTTTCCAGAATCACTGACCTTCTGACAATAAAGCTTGGTAGACCTATCCCCATCTCTGCAAATTGGCTAGACAGGTACAGGTGGCCAGAGCCTTTTGTCCGGTCACAGAATGTCTTCTCCTACTTGGGGAAAGGAAAGGGAAGAATTCGGAGGACTTTGTTTTGCTACTTGGGTAACAACTAAGCCACAGTTAAATAAAGTACCAAGCAGATTCTTATGAGCCCTGAATCCAGGCGTTAGTTCCAAGATGACATTTCTAGACCCACGCTGGACCACAAGTATAAACACTGCCCTAAAGGGAGGGACCCAGTCCTGGCAGGATACAAGACTTGCTGGCCAAAGAGCCCTTGGGCTTTCAATAAACATCAAAGGTAGCCAGGCAATAGTCACCATAGGTTTGGATGAGACTGACTGGCTGCAGGTGTGACCCAGTGCAGTCTTAACTGGGCAGCCATGAGGGACCTTGCTTAATCCAGGGAATTCTCCTGTATCTTACTCAAGTCCACCAAGATGGTACCACTAGGAGTCTGCAAGGGTCACAGCCTTACTGGGCTCGGGACATCCCCAGTGCTCATATTGCTATAGTGATCAAAGATTCGATTCCCTTCGAATACTTGGAAAGTGCTCTCAAGGACAGGTTCAAACAAGCTCAGACTGCCAAGAACTCAATAGGAAGAAATCATGTAATCTGATTAAAAATGAACAAAGGGACTCGGCGCCTGTGGTTCAATCGGCTGGGGCGCTAGCCACGTACACCTAAGGTGGCGGGTTCAAATCCCCAACCTGGGCCCGCCAAACAACAATGATGGCTGCAACCAAAAAAAAAAAAAAAATGGCCAGGCGTTGTGGCGGGCGCCTGTGGTCCCAGCCATGTGGGAGGCAGAGGCAGGAGACTTGCTTGAGCCCAGGAGTTGGAGGTTGCTGTGAGCTGTGATGCCATGGCACTCTACTCAGGGGGATAGCTTGAGGCTCCGTCTCGAAAAAAAAAAAATGAGCAAAGGATCTGAATAGATACCTCTTAAAAGAAGGCACATAAATGACCAACAGGCATATGAAAAAATGCTCAGGCTCAGCGCCTATGACTCAAGCAGCTAAGGTGCCAGCTACATACACCTAAGGTGGCAGGTTCAAATCCAGCCCAGGCCGCCAAACAACAATGTATGGCTGCAACCAAAAAATAGCCAGGCGTTGTGGTGGGTGCCTATGGTCCCAGCTGCTTGGGAGATGGAGGCAGGAGAATTGTTTGAGCCCAGGAGTTGGAGGTTGCTATGAGCTGTGATGCCACCGCACTCTACCCAGGGGGACAGCTTTAGGCTCTGTCTCAAAAAAAAAAGAAAAAGAAAGAAAGAAAAAATGCTCAACTTCTGTCACAGAGAAATGCAAATCACAACCGCAAAGAGGTAACATCTCTTCCTAGTCAAGATAACTTGTCAAAAAGACAAGCAATGATGAGTGCTGACAAGAACGTGGAGAAAGCGTAACCCTGTACACTGTTAGTAGGAATGCAGACTAGTGCGAACACTGTGGAGAACAGCACGGAGGTTCCTCAAAAGCTGAAGAGAACTACCGTGTGGCCCAGCAATCCCACTGGGGGATGTGAATCCCACACAAGGCAAGCCAGTGTAACTAAAAGGTATCTGCACTCACATGTTTATTGCGGCACTACTCACAACAGCCAAGATTTGAAACCAGCCTACGTTGCCACCAATGGGTGAATGGATAAAGAAGTTATGGTAGATACAGACAATGAAATTCACAAACTCATCCTAGAAAAAGTGGTCTGTATGCCACTGCGGAGTATCACTATGATGGAATTCAAGAATTTAATTGTCTAAGCTTGTATAGCCCCCAAAAAGGATAAAATCCCACCATTTGAAACAACATGGGTGGAATAGAGAACATTATGTTAAGTGACATAAGCCAAGCACAGACAGACAAATCTCTCATGTTCTCACTCTTACGTGGGGACTGACCTCATGGAGACAGAGAACAGAATGATGGTTCCCAGGGGCTGGGAGGGTAGTAGGGAAGGAGGACTAAGTGGGGATGGGTAATGCAAAAATGTACTTCCATTGCTAGGTAGAATGTGCAATATTCGCTAGCACAACAAAGTGACTATTATCAACTGTAAGTTATCTTATACTTTAAAATATCCAGGGCGGCACCTGTGACTCAGTGGATAGGGCACTGGCCCCATATAACAAGAGTGGTGGGTTCAAACCCAGCCCCGGCGAAACTCCAACAAAAACGTAGCTGGGCATTGTGGCAGGCACCTTGTAGTCCCAGCTATTCGGTAGGCTGAGGCAAGACGATCACCTAAGCCCAGGAGTTGGAGGTTGCTGTGAGCTGTGTGATGCCATGGCACTCTACCGAAGGTGATAGAGTAAGACCCTGTCTCTACAAAATAAATAAATAAATAAATAAATAAATAAAATATCCAGGGCGGCACCTGTGGCTCAGTGAGTTGGGCGCTGGCCCCATATGCTAAGAGTGGTGGGTTCAAGCCCAGCCCCAGCCA
>CAUYQV010177330.1:0-23763 GCA_963574575.1 Galagoides demidoff | reverse complement strand
CTCCCAAGTAGCTGGGACCACAGGTGCCCGCCACAACACCCGGCCATTTTTTGGTTGCAGCCATCATTGTTGTTTGGCGGGCCCGGGCTGGGGATTCGAACCCGCCACCTTAGGTGTACGTGGCTGGCGCCTTAGCTGATTGAGCCATAGGCACCGAGCCATCCTACCAGTTTCTTAAAAAACTCACCTGTATGTTTACTATTATCAGCACTCCACATTTCTTTGTATAGAGGTACAAAGATTTCCATCTTGCATTATGTTCATTTAGCTTAAAATTTTCTCTTTTAACATTTTTGGTAGTACAGATAATGCTGGTGAGGAATTCTTCCCAGATTTTAGTTTAAAAAGGCTGTTTTAAATATGTTTTAATATCTTTGCGTTTTGTTCTTCTATTTTAATTTGCATGTTTATTAACTTTTAGTATCAACTTGTTACAGACATATTGAAATATTTCCTTACTTTGAGGCTTTATTATTTGGGAAATTTAAATATATGAAACACTTTATTCATAGGCAAAACCAGATGAATGGCATAAGTAAATTAGATATTCCAGGGCAGAAATTTAAAAGATAATTTGGCATGTTGTCAAGTAGAGACCTGGATATAATATAAATACTTTGTTAATCCTTATGAGAAAAATTATAGGATAGAGGGCTCTGAATTGGATCACCTTGATTTAAAATCTAATGTTTTTTTTTTACTTAGAAGTAGTACATCATTTAATATCTTAATTTATCTGTATGTCTTGGTTCTCCCATCTATAAAATGAGTATAAAGTTAGTACCTCTGTTACGTCTATTATGATAGAATTCAGTGAATTAGCAGATAAAAGACTTCTGGAACAATGCAGACTTGCTTACTTGATGGAAAAATTATAATTGCTTGAGAAGAATGTATGTGCATGCATATATGTATATTAACATTATTCTCGTTTATATTTTTATATTTCATTATTGTGGGAGTTTCTGAAATAGTGAAACATATACTTAGAAGAATTGTAGATCTGTATTATTTAATTCTTTTTACAATATTTTGAATGTATATCCTTTTCTTACATTGCAATGTAATTTGTTTAGGCCAGTGTTTGTAAATGTTATTTACTGTATTATTATTCTTTTGATTTTCTTATTCAGGACTAAAAGATCTCAGATTGCTATAACCGAAGGTATATTTGAACTTCCAAATCTGACAGTTCAAGCTACAAGAGCACAGACACTTCTGTTGCAAGCAATATATCAAAGTTGGTCTCTTATTGGAAATGTCAGCTCTTTAGCAGTGAATGAAGCTTTGATGAATGAAGTCTTCCAAACTATAGGTAAGGGCACAATCTTTTTTTTTTTTTTTTTTTTTTGAGTCTCACTTGGTTACCCTTGATAGAATGCCGTGGCATCTTAGCTCATAGTAACCTCAAACTCTTGGGTTCAAGTTAGAGCACAAAATTTTCTTGACAGTTATATTGAAGATTTGTATTAGAGGAGACTGTTAAATAATTATTTTTTCAAATCCTTATGAATAATAAACACACTCAAATTATATTTCTTTGAAAGTAGATATTTATAGTTTATGTTTTAAATCTAGGTTGTAAATTAAGACATCTGGTTTTGTTCCCTGGTACCAATGTTTACATGTTTCATAGTTGTAAGAAATTACTTTTCACCAACTCCTTGTATAATTTGTCCTTGGTCTTATATGTACTACATATAATTTTTGAGGGGAATCAATGTATGGGTTTAAAATGATAACCAAATCAAATATAAATACAATATGTTTGATTATGCTGGGAAAGTGAAATCAAATTTTTGCTCATCGTACTTGTTAAATGTTGGTGAGCAGGTTTTCCTTTTTGTGTGAAAAACATTGATGTGACACTCTGAATCAATTATTTAACGACTAAAAATAAAAATGTCCACTTTGATGCCAGGATACTATCTTGTCTTCATCTTGTCACTCAGTTTATATTCAAACAAAAAGCTTACAGAAGGCTTGCCCTTTTTAAAAGGTTGTTTCCGTTCAAAATAATAATGTTATATTTGTTCGTAATGCAAAAGTAGTTTTTAAAGATGAGTATCTTTTCAAGTATAATTAGGTTTAATAACATTTAAAACTTGGTATTTATCTGTTAAAACATTTAAAATAAAACATATAATATTCCTTTATGATGCTTTTGAAGGTTTTTATATTCAGACCTTACTTTATAATTAGAATTTTCCTATGCAGTCCAGCCAGTGACTAACACGAAATATTACACAGGTAGATTATCCCTTATCTGAAATGTTTGGTACCAGAAATGATTTTTTTCTGATTTTAGAATATGTGCACATAAATGATGAGAAATATTTGGAATGAGACTCAAGGCTAAACATGAAATTCATCTGTCTTTCATATACACCTTTTACACATAGCCTGAAGGTAATTTCATATAATATTGTTAATAAGTTTGTGTTATTCATCATATATGATAGATGTGGAATACCACTGTACTTGTGGTATTATAGCAGTGCTCAAAAATAAAGTTTCAAATTCTGAAGCATTTCAGATTTTAAGTTTTCAGATTAGGAATGTTCAACCTGAAGTTGTTGTGCTGCTGGATTTAGGATTGTATAAAGAATGACATGACTGCATTAGGCTGGAGAGGTTCTCACTTGGGACTTTTGAAAGGGATTTGAATTTTCTGAATGCCCTGAAGCAGTGTGCAAATTTTAGTGTGTGTATGAACACACACCTGTGCATACACATATTTACATCCTTTTTTTGCATTAATTCTTTTATTAAAAGTACTGAGTCCCTCAGTCTTTAGGCTCATACCTTTATATATATATACGGTGTATATATATATATATATTTTTTTTTTGGTTGCAGCCGTCATTGTTGTTTGACAGGCCAGGGCTGGATTCAAACCAGCTCAGGTATATGTGGCTGGTGCCTTAGCTGCTTGAGCCACAGGTGCCGAGCCACCTTTTTTTATATTAACATAGTTACGATTAACTTTCTTTTTGTTGATATTTGCCCTTACTTTCTCATCTTTTCTTTATTTAAGTTCTGTCTGTCTTTGTGCTTTAGGAAACTAGATTTTAACTGAATATTTGAAATCAAGTTTTAAAATCCTTATACCTTGTAAATTTAATTCGTTTATATAGTTGACCGTTGAACAACAGTTTGAACTATGTGGGTCTACTTAATTGTGGATCTTTTTCAACCAAACATTCCTCAAACATACAGTATTCATGGGTTATAAGGCTTGTGTATATTGAAGGCCGGCTTTTCATACATGTGGTTTCCTCAGGGCTCACTGCGGGACTTGAGTATGCAAGTATTTGGGTATACGCAAGGGTCCTGGAACCAATTCCCTGTGTATGTGGAAGAACTACTATATTAAGAGTAATTGCTGGTCTCTGACCTTGTTTCTTCTTCTTATTGTTGCATATCCTTTTGCTCTGTTTTTGCTGTTACTTTATAAAAAAAATTGCATTGTTTCTTATTCCATTTTATTTTTCTACTTGTTTTGAACTTATATATTCCTATGGAATTATTAACATAAAAAATAAGTGATGCTAGGCTGGATATGGTGGCTTATGCTTATAATCGTAACACTTTGGGAGGCCAATACTTTGGGAGGATTGCTTGACGCCAGGAGTTCAAGACCAGCCTGAGCAAGAGCAAGACCCTATCTTTGCAAAAAACAGAAAAGGTAGTCAGGTGCATGCCTATAGTCCCAGTCGCTTGAGAGGCTGAGGAGGGAGAATCACTTGAGCCCAGGAGTTTAGGTTGTCGTGATTTCAGCCTACAAGTTGAGGTTGTAGTGAAGTGTAGCCCAAGTTACAGAGTGAGACCTTTTTTACAAATGAAGAAACAAACAGCCCCAAAGCAAGTGATGCTACCTTTGAAAATAGCTTGGTAGTTCTTCGAAGAGGTAAACATTATATTGTTATATCACCTAGCAGTGCCTCTAAGTGTATACCCAAGGAAATTAAAAATATATGCCTAACACAAAATCATTTATAGAAATGTTCATAGCATTATGTGTAACTGTCGGAAGTTGGAACAACAAAATGTCTATCAATAGATGAATTGATAGAGGTAAACTGTGATATATTTGTACAATCAAATACTATTCAGACGTTGAAATGAATAAAGTTACTGATAAATGCTATGGTACAAATGAACCTTGAAAACAATATGCTATGTGGAAGAAGTCAGACAGAAAAAGACATAAATTTTGGTTTCATTCATATGAAATGTCTCGAATAGGTAAATTCATTCTGACAAAAAGTAGATAATTGTTGTCATGGGCTAGAGAAAAGAATAATTGGAAGTGACTGCTAATGGGTATGAGTTCTTTCCTTCCCTCCCTTTCTCCAGCCTTTTTTTTTTTTTTTTTGAGGAGGTAAAATTTTATTAAACAATATACATGGGGCCAGGTGTGGTGGCTCACGCATGTGGGAGCCTGAGATGGATGGATTGCTTAAGCTCAGGAGTTTGAGACCAGCCTGAGCAAGAGTGAGACCCTGTATCTACTTAAAATGGAAAAACTAGTCCGGTGTTATGGTTGGCATGTATAGTCCAGGCTACTTGGGAGGCTGAGGCAAGAGGATCGCTTGAACCCAAGAATTTGAGGTTGCTGTGAGCTGTGACACCATGGCATTCTACCCAGGTAGCAGACAGAGACTTTGTCTTAAAAACAAAACAAAACAAAACGAAACAAAACAAACAAAGCAAAACAATATACCTGATTTTGGAAAAGTATTTGGATAATATGAAAAATTTTGATACTAAATCCACACTGAAAAAGCTTACTTTCCCCCACATTTTTAAAAAATATCAGTGATATGAAATTAAAAAAAGATAATGACTAACAAATAAATGAGGTTTATGAATAACTGTCATAGTTAAGTTATTTTTACTATTCAGATAATTACTACAGTGAAATCTATTTTCTTTACATGAGTATATATTTTTATTTTTTAAAGAAATCTTGAAAATATGTTTTTAAGGGACTACATTTTGGGGAAACCAATAAATTAGACAATAAATATTTCAAAATTTACATAGCTTTGATTACTTTCTGTGTATTTTCTAAATTCCAAAGGATTTCAATTTGAAGAATAAGATAACATGATTACTTTGCATGTAAAACCATGCCAAGGTGCAATAATATTGTGGTAGTTTTCTGTTGCAATGTGTGAAATTACTGCAAGCTAAGTAGTTTACAACTATACATATTAAATTTTTGAATTACTCTTAATTGAAAAACCATAATATGATTATAGATACAGTGTGGTATTTTGACACATGTATACAATGTGGAATGATTAAATCAGGTAATTCACATATTTGCGTCACTCATGACATTTGAAATTTACTCTTAGTAATTTTGAAATATAACATACATTAAACTACAGTCACTATACTGAGCAAGAGATCTCACAAACTTATTCCTCCTAAGTGAAATTTTGTACCTGAACAGCATGTCTCTGTTCTTCTTCCCTACCTCATGCTTCTGGTAACCACCATTCTACTCTTTATTTCTGTGAGTTTCACTTTTTGAGATTTTGTGTTTAAGTGTGATCATGAGGTATCTGGGTTATTTCAATTAGCATAAAGTCCTCTGGGTTTAACCATGTTGTCTCAAATAATAGAATTCCCTTCTTTTTAAAGACAGAATAGTAGTCCATTCTGTATATATACTACATTTTCTTTATCCATTCATCCACTGATGGAGACTTAGGTTGTTGATTCTATATCTTGGCTATTGTAAATAATACTACAATGAATATGAGAATGTAACTATCTTTTTAACATGATTTCATTTCATTTGGATGTATATTCAGGAGTGGGCTTCTTTTTAGTTCTACTTTTAGTTCTACTTTTAGTTTTTTGAGGAACCTTCATACCCCTTTCCATTATGTCTGTACTAGTTTACATTCCCACCAATATCTTGAGCTTCTCCACATCCTTGTCAACACATATGTTTCATCTTTTTGAGAATATTCTAATAGGTGTGTGTGTATGTCTCAGTGTGGATTTAATGTGCATTTCTCTGCTGATCAGTGATGTTGAATATTTATTTATGAACATGTTGGCCATTTTGTATGTCTTTTGAGAAATGTCTGTTCAGATCATTTGCCTGTTTTTTAATTGAGTTATTTGTTTTCTTGCTATTGAGTTGAGTTCTTAATAGACCTTGGATTTTAATCCCTTCTCAGATGGATAGTTGGCAGATATTTTCTGGGTTCTTTCTTCGCTCTCTTAATTGTTTCATTTGCTGTGTAGAAGCTTTTAGTTTGCTGTAATCTCTCTGTTCTCTTTGTTTCTTGTGCTTTCAGGGTCATATTAAAAAGATTGTTGCCCAGTCTAATGTCATGGAGTATTTCCCTAAGTTTCTTATAGTAGTTTTATACAGGTAGTTTCAGGTATTATGTTTAAGTCTAAGTTGATTTTTTAAATTTGGCATGAGATGAGGATATGATTTCATTCTTCTGCATGTGGATATCCAGTTTTCCCATCAACAATTATTGAAGAGACTGTTCTTTCCTCATTATTTATTCTTGGCACATTTATTAAAAATCCATTGTCCATAAATATGTTGGTTTATTTTGGACTCTGTATGCTATTCCATTGATCAGTTTTTATGCCATACTATGTTTTCTAAATTACTATAGCTTTCTAGTATATTTCAAAATCAGGTAGTATAATGCCTACAGCTTTGTCTTTTTGCTAAAGATTGCTTTTGCTTTTTGAGGTCTCTCATAGTTCCATATAAATTTAAGGATTTTTTTACTGTGTTGAAATCATCTTCATTGGTTGCTACTAAGAGTTTGAAAAGAGTAGAATTGAATTAAATAAAATGTGTATAATGTAGTAAGGGGCAGTGTTATATTTATTATGTTTATAAATGTAAAAGGTATACATTATTAATACAGTTATTGCTCTCATCTTGGGGGGGTAATAATAGGAATGTTCTGTATAGTTGCTTCATATATGTTTGAGTTTTGAAAACTGAAGAGACATGGTAATTGTCTAAATAACAAAAAAGAGAAAATCTAGTATTTTTCTAAAGGAGAGAGAACTCAAAGAGTTTTCTGATAAATAATTGGGGACATGGTCTTCAAATTCTAAGATTCTTCAGCTAGACTAGAAGATGCAGAATTGATTTTTATGCCTTTTAGAAGATGTGGCAGGGCAAAGGCTCAGGGTCACTGCTAAAATACATGTACAGGAGCAGTGTAAGGCATTCCTATACTTGAAAATTTTAAATGTGAAAAATGTTTGCTATCAATGCTTGTTATCCAGGAAAACATGGCTATTGATTCCTTGAGTATAAAAACCATAGGATAATTGAAGAGTGACCAGTATTAAGTTGTAAGAAAATATAAATCTTCTTACTGAAAGCAAATAAATCAGTTTAAGAGGAAAGTTCTTTTTATGTGTCCTATTTATGCTTTTGGTTTTTATATATGGAAAATTAAGTACAGAAAGATATTTTTTCATTCTTGGTTTTACAGGTATAGTTTTTTTTTTACTATTTTATTAATTTGATTAGTTTCTGTTTTTTAAATATTTATTCAACTTTATTGTTTCCTTATAATAACTGAAGCTGTTAGACAGCTATATATGTGCCCAACAAAAGAGCAATAGATTATAATCAATAGATTATTTGATTTCATTAGGTCTTACAACAGAATATACAACAACTTTCTGCTTCAGTCTTCTCATTCTAAATGTTGGATTTGCTTATTATAGGAATGCAATACTAAACTTAATTTGCAGTTATCAAAAGTACAAATAGCTTCAGGGAGAAAAGTTTTTCTTTCCTTTTAAAAATTGTATGATAATATGTCACAAAAGCAAGAGATAATTTTCGTTTGTTGACTCAACAAACGAAAATTGTTTGTTCTTTCTAGTTTTTGAATGAATTTATTTCTGTAAGAGGCTTAGAAGAATATCCGAAGTTTGGGGTTGCAGTGAGTTATAAAGATACCACTACACTATAGTCGCAGTGACAGAATGAGACTCTGTCTCCCAAAAAAGGGAAAAGAATATGTGAGTGACTTTTGAATATGTTTCATAAAGCTATAGTGATGACTCCTTCTTCCTTAGCTCTTATAAAAATCAAAGTATATAAAAATTTAGAAGTTCTATGCTTCTGTGCTTTTTGTTAAACCTTATGTTACTTATAGATATTGGGTTAGTCGAAGTCTTACTATTTCTGTCAGGCAATAAAAATATTTTTAATTTTTAACTATTGATATTTGGGTAAGAATGCTGAATTGGACTTTGAAGATTTTCTCTATTCATACGACTAAACAAAGATTGGTTTGTTTCATTGAGTTTCCATTAATTTTCTCACCTGTAAAGTGGTGTTAATATCCTCTAAGTTGTTTGTGGAGTTCTTGTTTTTATGAGTTCCAAATATAGTGTGATTTGTGGAGTTGATCTATTATTCTTATCCTGGACATAGATCTTGCTAGAATTAGCCATAAGAGGACATTACTTATGGAAATGTTTCTAGGATATAAAGTTCTTAGAGACTGAGATAACCCTAGTTGGAAATGGAGTCTAGGAGATCCAGTGTTTTAAATGTGAGGATAATAAGGCAAAGGTAAATTCAAAGGGTAAGCCAAGAAAGCAAATAGGGTGATGACTAGTAATGTTGATGAGATAAGAATAAAATTCAAGACATTGTTTAGGTTTAGTTGCTTTAATTTAGCGAAGAACATGTACATTGGTTTCTCTTTAATATGTGTAGCTGTTTCTAAGAGGCCATACAATGCTCACAGAAACCTGTGATGAACCACATGTTCTCAGTTCTCCTAGGGACTCCCAAGGGAAGTGCATCAGTAGACCTAGACTATTCCTATGCAGTGGAATAATAAGACTATGAAACCCTATCCTTTTATCTATTTTTGACATACTTTACAACTGTCTGGGAAGCATTTTTCTTCTAGTGAGCTGCATAATGTCAGAAATGAATACCACAGAACTTACTTGAATAGTATGAATTGGCCTACTTATTTTAGGTTAATATTTCTCATGTACTAATTTTGACTTATTGCCAGTAGTGTTATTGTTGGCAGGATATATATCTTATTTTACAGATTGGAAAGTTTATGCCTGGAATAATTTAGCGTTTTTCTTAAATACCATCCCATAGCTATTCACTGACCCAAGTCAATTTTTGAAGCTAGGCCTTTGGATTTTTTTGTTACTATTATTTCTATTGTGTTAACCTAATCTCTGTTAATCAGATCAGAAATACAGTAGATAATTAAAGCTTGTTACTCCCTTAGAAAATATTAATGAAAGTATAGCAGTATACTGGAAATCTAATTAAAATAATAAGAGATAAAGCAGAGATACTAAGGTTTGAACTTAATTAATTGGGATTACTATATTATGTAATTTTGTTGTCTGTGTTTCTGGCAGTACTCAGTCAAAGAAATTCAAACCCTGCCATTTTGCCAGATGATAAAATACGAAGTCACACGTGGTTTTGATTTTTTATAGACGATAAGGACTTACTATACTGTTTCCGTAGTCAGAAGTTAATTTTTTTGTTGACACTCTAGTTCAATTAATTTGGTATTTACTCGGAAATAATTTACAGACTTTAAAATCTATGCTAAAGGTGATCAAATGGACATGTGAATCCTTCATTTAAGTGATATCTTAATGTTAAAATAAAAATATACTTTCCAGAAAGTAACTGTTAAAAGTATTTTACGCAAGATTTCATGTGGGATACCTTAATGGTTGAATAATAAATTTTACCTCATAAAAATGAAATTCAATAATACAGTAGCTTTCTCAGCTCAGTAGCATCTGGTCTATTCTCATGAGAGCCAATATTTTCCAACTCATTAGGATCATGTCGTTCTGTATGTCGTCAACATTGACTTAGCCAAACTACCTTTACTTACATAGCTGCCAAACTATTAAATAGGTCTCTTGTGGAGTGAAGTCAAATATTCCTTTTACTTTACTTTTGACTTAGAAGAAGGGAAGAAAATGTACATACTGTACCATTTAAACATCTGGTCTAAAACCACATCAGTATAACCCTGAACAAAGTTACAGATTCAGTATTCTTCCCAGGTGTGCATATAAAAAGGATTTTGGAGTTGTTGAATAGTTTTTAAACCACTTAGGAAAGAGATTGAGATATATTGATATACTTTTTCTATTCTTGTTTTCAAGCTACCTTTTCCCCTAGAACTGAAAAACATCTTTAATATGTTATAAGTTAACATATTTGGGAGGTTGTTACTACATATAAAAATTTTTTTTTTTTTTACTAGATGGTGGTTTTGGCTATGTATTTATCCTTGCCCTGATATAAATGTGAATTAATTTAGATATAGATTAAGACCTATCAATAAGACTTCTTGATATTTAAAAACTTTACTTTTTATGAATCTTGTGAGTTTTAAAGTAGTCATTTAAACTTTTTGTAATATGAATATTTGTTGAATTTAAAGATTCTATTTCACTAGAATTCATTTTCAAGTGCCTTAAGAGCTCAATGATAAAGTATGATCATTATTCAGAAATGATTGATGGTCACCAAAAGACGAGAAGAGGAAAGAAAAGATTCTCTCTTTATTAAGAAATGAGAAGAAAGGATTCTCTCTTTATTAAGAAATGAATAATTTGCCTGGGTGCAGTGACTATCACCTGTAGTCCCCACATTTTGGGAGGTTAAGGTGGAAGGATCACTTGAGGCCAAGGAGTTTTAGACCAGCCTAGGCAATAGTGAGACCCCTGTCTCTACCAAAAAAAAAGTTAGCTTGGTGGTGTGTGTCTGTAGACCCGGTTACTCAGGAGTTTGAGCCAGGAGTATCCCTTGAGCTCAGGGATGTATCTTTTAAAAAAAATTAAACTATAAGTCAATTATCTAAAAGTTTGATCCATATCATGCTCAAATATGGTCTGTACTAAAACTCTTAAGATAAAGTCCAGTATTTCAGTAACACAGCACAGAACAACTCAATGTAGATGTTCCTGTTGGCTGGTGTCTTTTCTCTTGAATGATCTGGGTTCTGTGGTCTGCGATGACCCTGGGCCTTAAAATTCTTTTCATATATCTGATAAAAAAAGAATGAAAAATTGGAGAGTCCTACTTCTAAGCCTCAGACTGGAAGGCACAACCATCACTTTTACTCTCATCTGTTGGTAAGAAGTAGTCACATGGCCGCACTCAAATACAAAGGCTTCTAAAAATGACTACTGCTATCAAGCAGAAACAATCCTACACCTTGAAGGGGAAGCATGACTTTTTGGTGCATAGCTAAATATCTCTACTTTTGGGTTGAACACTGCATGTGGTAGTATCTAATTGTATGATTATCTGGCATTCAGATTATTGGCATTTTTGTAAACCCAGACTTGGCATAGATACATAGCACAGAAGATCTGAACTAAAAACATTGGATGATTCTTGGAAAAAAATAAGTTAATGTTGATGATAATGTGATATTAAGAGAGGAATGAGATTTGTGTAGGAAAGATATCTTTAAAAAAATTTACATTTGGGGTGTGCCTGTGGCTCAAAGGAGTAGGGCGCCGGCCCCATATACCAGAGGTGGTAGGTTCAAACTTGGCCCCAGCAAAAAACTGCAAAAAAAAAAAAAAAAAAAATTTACATTTGATGTTGATTTTAATGTATTCTATTGGTTTACAACTTAAAATGTATTTCTTCCAGTTCTATTTACTTACTAAACATTATAAAAATTTGTACTATGCTGTCTATTCAGTTCTGGGAGCAGATAGCTAATAAGAAATACATATGATTGTGGACACAGGCATAAAATCTTCTGTGTTAGCTGTTAGAATATCAGGTATGATTTTAAAAATGGCCAGGGTTTAATTACATTCAGAGAGACTCCATTAGTTTCCAAGGCCTGATCACGAAGTATGGCAAACCACATGGCTTAACACAACAGAAATTGACTGTCTCAAAGTTCTGGAGGCTAGAAGTCTGAGAACAAGGTCTTGGGCTGTCCATTTTTTCTCTGAATTCTGTAGGGGAGAATCCTTTCTTGCCTCTTTCTACTTTTTGGTGATTGTCCGTCCTTGGTTTTTGTCCTTGACTTTTAGCTATGTTTCTGATCTGTCCCCTGTCATCACATGGTGTTGTCCCTGTGTGTATGTTTTTCTTCCTCTTATAAGGACAGTAATTAAGGTTTGATTAGAGGCCTACCGTCCTCTAGAATGATTTCACTTTAACTCATTACATCTATAATTACCCAGTTTCCATAAGGTCACATTCTGAGGGGTTAGGACTTTGACATATTTTTTTGGAGACATATTCAGCCCATCAACATTAAAAAAGTGCCTCCTGCACCATTAAAAAGAAAACCCACCTAGTTAGATTTTCACAATTTAAGCATTATGATGAAGGTTTGAGAATATAGTGACACAAACTTATATAAAGATAGAAGGAATAAAATTAATTTAAAGATTTGGTTAGAAATTATTATACTTTTATAAAGAGTTATTTTGTTGATACCCAAAATGTACAGCTGTATAAGAGCAATTTTAATGGGACATCTATCAAAAGTATGCATCTACATTGGTAGCATTTTGTATTTGGGAAAGTGAAAAATGGATTTGTCCATTAAGTCACCTTGATTAGATTATAGGTTGGGGTATGTGTGTGTGTGTGTGTGATAAAGAACTGCCACTTTAGAGTATAGTGCTGATTTTTAAATTGTGGCTTAATAATACTTGCCATGGGCTCAGCGCCTGTGGCTCAAACGGCTAAGGCACCAGCTACGTACACTTGGCAGGCAGGTTCAAACCCAGCCTTTGCCTGCTAAGTAACAATGACAACTGCAACAATAAGAACAACAACAATAAAACCTAGCCAGCATTGTGGTGGTCGCCTGTAGTCCCAGCTACTTGGGAAACCGAGGCAGGAGAATCACTTAAGCCCAGGAGTTGTGGTTGCTGTGAGCTGTGATGCCATGGCACTCTACCCAGGGTGACAGCTTGAGGGTCTTTCTCAGAAAAAAAAAAAATACTTGCCATGTTTATTTCCAGATAGACACAAACATCTATGTGATATTATAGGCTCAAATTTTTGATCAACTAAAAATTAAAGTATCATAAATGAAAATATTTGTTTAAATTGAAGCATAAGAAAACTAGTGTTATATGTCACTAAAATTTCTTAATTTAAAATGATATTTTGGTCACAAAATTCCATTAGTCTGAGGTTTCCTGATTCTATTAGATCTTTTTTTTTTTTTTTGAGACAAAGCCTCAAGCTATTGCACTGGGTAGAGTGCTGTGATGTCATAACTCCCAGCAACCTTCCAACTCCTTGACTTAAGTGACTCTTGCCTTAGCCTCCCAAGTAACTGGGACTACAGTCACCTGCCACAATACCCATCTATTTCTTTTTGGTTGTAGTTGTCAGTGTTGTTTGGCAGGCCCAGGCTGGATTTGAACCCACCAGTCTGGTGTCTATGGCTGGTTGCCTTAGCCACTTGAGTCGTAGGCGCCGAGCCCAGAAAGAGACTTATTGGAAATATATTTATTTAGCATAAAGAGAATAGTAATTTTAATTACTTATTCATGAAGCATATGACCAAATCATTGCAACAAATAAAATTATCATAGACGTCTCACTATAATAGATTGACTTCTTAATTCCTAATTTAAAATAGTGCTTTAATTCCACAGAAAAACCAGTAACAGTAATAAAATAATTTTAAAAGTTCTTTGTAGTTCTTAGTTTTATTAATACCAAGTACATTCATGGAAGTAGAAAAGATGCACAGTATTTTATAGGTTGAAATTCTGTTAAAGATATTTTTAGAAAACTAAATATTAGTAAGAACAAATGGAACTAAAAGGTTGGTACTCTTGAACTGCTTGTGTTTATTTAAAAAAAATGATGTAATATACCATACCATTAAAATTCCAAATTATTACTCATTATGGCAAATGGAATGTGAGAGTATAATCTACAGTTGACTTTTGATGGATTTAGTAATTTGAATCCTTGAAAGATTTTCTACTGATCTTAATATAGGTAAGACCAAGATTTGCAAATATTCATTATCATTGCTTGTTTTAGTAGGTAAGGGTATATCTTTGTTGCAGTACATTTTCTTTTCCAAGTTTTTTTTCTTCTTCTTCTTCTTATTTTTTTTCTGTGAGAATTATTATGGAAGTATAAACGTTTCTTTTCTACATGAATTTCTTTTGTACAATTTGAGTAAATGTTATAAGTGTACCCTTCATCCAGATAGTGTGCCTTGTACTTGTTAGGTGTGATTTTAGCCATCCCCTCACCCCCTTTCTCACCTGCTTGATTTCTGTTGAGTTTTGCTTCCATATGTGCACATAAGTGTTGATTAATTAGTTCCAATTTAATAGTGAGTACATGTTAGTGTTTTGTCCCCATTCTTATGATACTTCACTTAGGAGAATGGTCTCCAGTTCCATCTAGGTTGAACTAAGGTATTAGTTCATTTTTCACAGCTAAGTAGTACTCCATGGCATATATATAATTTAATTAATCTACTCATGAATTGATGGACATTTGGTTTGATTCCACATCTTTGTGATTGTGAATTATGCTGCAGTAAACATTCATGTGTGAGTATCTTTTTGTAAAATGGCCTTTTTTCCTTTGGGTAGATACCCAATAGTGGGAATGTTGGATGAAAAGGTAGGTCTACTTTTAGTTTTTTGAGGAATTTCCTTACTAGTTTCCATAGAGATTTTATTAATTTGCAGTCCCACCAATAGTATAAAATAGTTCTCTTCTTTATGCAGCCATGCCAGCATCTGTTTTTTGGGGACTTTTTGGATAAAAATAATTTTTAATGGAGTTAGGTGGTATCTCACTGTGGTTTTGACTTGCATTTCCCTGATAATTAGAAGTTGAACAGTTTTTCCTATGTTTATTGGCCATTAGACTATCTTCTTTTGAAAAGCTTCTGTTCATTTCTTTTGCCCAAGTTTTGTTGGGGTTTTTGATTTTTTTCTTGATATTTTGCTCGAGTTCTTTGTTATCTGATATGTGAATGGCTATATAAACTTTCTTTTGATTTGTATTTGCATGGAATATTTTTTCCTATTCATTTGCCTTGAATCTGAATGAGTCCTTGTTAGTTATATATGTTTCCTAGAGATAGAATTTATTTGGTTGATATTTTTTTATCCTCAGCTAGCCTATATTTCTTGAAAGGGGAATTTAAGCCATTCACATTTATTGAAAGAATGGATAAGTGGAGTGGATTTCTGTTCATCCCGTTGGATAGAAACTTACTGCTTTGTTTTACTTCTTGAGGCAATATGGTATGTGGGTTCTGAGCTTTAGCTTTTCAATGATTTTACACTTGTGGTGTCTATTGTGCTGATCAATGTATAAAGCTGATGTATACTGCCTGTAGGGCAGGCCTGATGTTGATACATTCTCTCAGAATTTGTCTATTTCTTTATTTCTCCCTCATATAAGAAACTTAGTTTTGGGCTCAGCGCCCATAGCACAGTGGTTATGCTGCCAGCCATATGCACTGAGGCTGGCAAGTTTGAGTCTGGCCCAGGCCAGCTACAGTAATGACAACTGCAAGGAGAAAAAGCCAGGGCATTGTGGTGGGTGCCTGTAGTCCCAGCTACTTGGGAGACTGAGAGAAGAGAATAGCTTAAGCCCAAGAGTTTGAGGTTGCTGTGAGCTATGATACCACAGCACTCTACTGAGGGCAGCATAGTGAGACTTTGTCTCAAAACAACAACAACAACAAAAAAAAAAAAAAAAGAAAGAAACTTAGTTTTGCAGGATACAAAATTTTAGGGGCCATTTTGTTTAGAAGATAATGATGGTGCCCCAATCCTTTCTGTCTTATATGGTCTCACTTAAGAAGTCTATAGTTAGCCTAATGAATTTTCCTTTGTAAGTTTTTGCCTTAGGATTTTGATCATAGGATTTCCTCCTTTGTGTTAACTCTGGCTAGTCTGATAACTATGTATCATGGTGATTGCCTTTTTTGTGATGGATCTCTTGGGTGTCTATTGAGCTTTTTGTACCTGGATATCTAAATTTCTAGCAACCCTAGGGAAATTTTCCTCAATTATTCCCTCAAATAGATTTTCAAATCCTTGTGTATTTTCTTCTTCACTCTCAAGTATGCCTATGATTCTTATGTAGTCCTCTTTACATAATCCCATATTTAGGGTAGGGTAGGCTTTGTTTGTTCTACTTATTTCTCTGTTCTGTATCTTTGACTAACTTGTTTAATACAAACTTGTTGTCTTCAATCTCTGAAATTCTTTCTTCTGCTTGATCTTGTCTATTCTTTAAGCTTTCCACAGTGTTTTGTATTTCCTTGAATGAATTTTTCATTTCTAGGGTATCCATTTTATTTAAAAAAAAATTCCATTTTTTTATTCATTTCCTATATGTATTTGTGGTTTCTTCATGTTGGGTTTTCATTTTCTATTGTATTTGTTTGTGCTTCCTTATAATTCATATTTGAATTTCTTTATGAGTCATTTTAATATTTTCATTTTGTTTGGTATCCATCGGTAATGAGTTATTGTTTCCTTTAGCGATGTTCTTTCTCTTAGGTTTTTTCATATTTCTGGAGTTCTTTTATCTGGCCTCTCCATTGAGACCTGAAGTTTCTAGGCATGGCAGTGGGCCTGTTTCTAGGTCTCTGAAGATCTATCCTTTATATGCCAGGGAGAGGAGTGCTTGTCCTGAGTTGCCTATGGGGTGTTCTTGCAGGCTATACGAATCCTTTGGGTTACTTCTGACCTGTAACCTTCACCTCTTCCCAGCAGTGTGAACTTAGCCAGGACTCCAGCTTAATCTCCAAGGTGGTAGGTAGTACTTGTCAGTACAATCGGCCACTCCCTCTTTGCTTGGGTTGGAAGGTATTATGCTGAGGTACAGAGTTGTTCCCCCATCATTGGTTGATGTTTGTGTGGAAGAGTTAGCTGCAAAGAAGTTCTTTTGTGCCCATGGTAAGTTCTGGTCCCCCAGATGGGGCACAGGAGTGCCTCAGGCTTTAGGAGGGACCCTGTATCTCCCACAGAGTTGCTTTATCTCTCCCTTCTCTTAGGTTGGGAGGAGGAGCAAGACAGCTTGTGGCTGGATTGGGAGACCCTTTTAGACTTTACAAAGGCCTTGGAGGGCTCAGAGGTTGCTTTTCTGCCCTCTAGGGGAAGCCATTGTTATGAAGTTCAGGGTAATCTCTCTAAACCAGGAAGGCTGTTCCTGAGGGAGGGGCCTAATTGTTTGAGTGCTTAGGTCCCAGGCCAGGCTCTTTCTGTCTTTGTCCTGTTTCTCAACAGGGAGGGCTTAGTGCTTGCTAATTGCTGCTTTCTGAAACCTTATAGCTTCCATCAGATCATCCCACCTGAGTTCACTCACCACCAAGTACAGCTTCTGAACTGCAACTGCAAGAGTACTTTGAGTCAAGAATCAACTTTTACTAGGGGCTGCTTTGCTGTGGCAGGTGCTTGCTACCAGATGATCTGTGTATCTGATCCACTAGCATGTGTCTTGTGAAATACAGGTAGTGTGTTTCCCAAATGTATACCCCTGTTCTACCACAAAACCCCCAAAAGAGAGTAGTAGGCCTTTCTACCTGGCACCCTCAGGCAGGGAGATGCTCTTGCCAGAGAGGCACTGTTAGCAAATTTCTTAACTCAAGCTGCCCTTCCTATTGTAACGATTAGGGGGAAGGCTGACTGCTTCCCTTTAACCTGTGTGCTGGAGGTATTTTGTTTCTGTGGAGCCAGGGTGTAGGCTATTTCTTTCTAAGTGCTGTATCCTACCCAATATTGTGGTTCTCCAATAGATGTGGTAGGTGGGAGCACTCACAGATCCTTATTCCTCAGCATCCCATCATACTCTCCCAACAGATTTCTCTTCAAGAGGCTACTTGCCACTTGAGTCCAGGACTAAGACGTCTCCCCTGTATCTCCCTGCACCCGTCTTATGTCCTGAGTGTACTGGAGCCTGCCTGTCTGTCTGTCTAAGCTTACTGGCATGTTACTCTGTGACATGCTGGTGGGGAGGAAACTCCCAAATGGTGGTGGGCTTAACTCTCCTTTGCAAGGTCATCTGATAGCATGCATCTGCCATAGCAGAGCAGCCCTTTGTGGGGGTTGATTATTGAGTCAAATTTCTTGATTCAAAGTACTCTTGCAGTTGCAATGGGTGGGGTCAGGGCCATGGATCCCAGTCAGAACAAGCTCAAACTGCTTTCTTGGATACCATGAATAGATAATGTTCAGAGTAAGTAGTGTCCAAGTGTAAGAAAGCTGGTACTCCATTCTCTTGTGGCATTCTCTCCACAGATGTCCATTATAGATATACAAATTTCTAGGGGCTTGCTAATTCACCCCATTATTCCTAACTAGCTATTGTGAATGGGCTTGTGGAGGGTAGATATACCTAGAATGTACTTTATGCTCCTCTGCTCAGTGAAGGCATATAGGTGGTGAAGGAAGGAAATATCCCTTACTCTTTCACTGGGCTCTAAGCCTCTCTGAATGTGATCTGTACCACTGTCTTCTCCTCTCTATCTTCTTTTATAGATTTGCAGTTTTTCTTTATGGGGTCCCCAGTCATTTGTGTCTTTTCTTTCTGATTCATACTGGAGCTATGACTCCTCTTCATTCTCCTCAGTCTAATATTCTATATTCCAGCTAGGATGATGTGACAAATGATATCTTTAGTTTGCCTTCTTGGCTCCTCCTTTCTGTAGTAGATTGATTTACATATTTTACTATTGTCTTAAATTATTTTTAAATCATTTATTTCATGATTGTGCATTTAAAATGGTTTACAATTTATTAATTCTTTATTAATTTCTTAATAAAGAAGACATTAAGTTTTCTTTATTCAAGTGAAGCACAAAGAAATCATTTATTATGAACCAATCATTTATTATTTAAATATAAATATAATTTATATTTAAATAAATCTAAAATAAGAATATCATTTATTTAAATCATTTATTTCATGATTGTACATTTAAAATGGTTCACAATTTTATTAATTCTTTATTAATTTCTTAATAAAGAAAACATTAAGTTTTCTTTATTCAAGTGAGGCACAAAGAAAAGTTATATTTGAAGTAGTTTATAAAGTTTTCAAATGCCTCAGTTGTACTCAAATTTTATAATGTATACAAAATATTAATATTAGATTTAGGGCTGAAAATTTCTTGTTTAAAGATAAGTGACGTTGATTGTATAGGTCCCAAAATAAAATGTACACATGCAGTTAAAAATGTATAACCACATAATTAGTTATTTTTCTTTGACTATAGTTTAAAGAATTAAGAGTGTGCTAAGTATTTTCTGATGATGAGCACAATTGTAAGTAATAAACTATGTGGAGTAGTTCTATTTTTGAGTAAGGGGAGAAGAGAACAGGTGAGTACTCCACCAGAAAGAACCCTGTTTTCTGCATTTATCTTCACTTGTACATATATGCTCTGGAGATCAACCTTCCCTACATTGTGAATAATTTTTTCAAGGGATGGTAGCTAAGTTTATAGCTGATATTACACTAGATATTACACATGGTAGCTAAGTACACACTAGTGTACCTCTTTTCTAATCCTTCTGGCAACAATTTCTTTTGTTGACTCCAGTATTCTTAGACTCACCTCTCATTGAGCTATCATAGTTTGGGGTATACTTCTGTAGAATTCTGTAATATTTTCTTTCCATCATGACCACTATAAAATTCCATGGTATCACATAATCAGGTCATTTTATAGTATACACAGTTACTTATTCACATCTGGTGCCGTTGTGTTAGGTGTAGAGCATTCCTCAAACTGTAGCTGAAAGTCTCTCTTTTTTTTTCATTATTGGGGATTCATTGAGGGTACAAGAAATCAGGTTACACTGATTGCATTTTTTAGGTAAAGTCCCTCTTAAAATTGTGTCTTGTCCCCAAAAGGTGTATCACACACCGAGACCTCACCCCCTCCCTCCTTTCCTCTCTCTGCTCTTCCTTTCCCTCACCCATCCCTCCTTCTTTCTCTCTCTGCCCTTCCCTTCCTCCACTCCCACCATGTCATTAGTTATCATTAATTGTCCTCATATCAAAATTGAGTACATAGGATTCATACTTCTCTATTCTTGTGATATTTTACTAAGAATAATGTGTTCCACTTCTGTTCAGGTTAATATAAAGGCTATAAAGTCTCCATGTTTTTTAATGGCTGAATAGTATTCCATGATATACATATACTACAGCTTATTAATCCCTTCCTGGGTTGGTGGACATTTAGGCTGTTTCCCACATTTGGGTGATTGTAAATTGAGCTGTGATAAACAGTCTAGTGCAAGTGTCCTTATGATAAAAGGATTTTTTTCCTTCTGGGTAGATGCCTAGTAATGGGATTGTAGGATCAAATGGAAGGTCTAGTTTGAGTTCTTTGAAAGTTTTCCATACTTACTTCCGAATAGGTTGTATTAGTTTGCAGTCCCACCAGCAGTGTAAAAGTGTTCTTCTCTCCACACCCATGCCAGCATCTGCAGTTTTGAGATTTTGTAATGTGGGCCATTCTCACTGGGGTTAGATGGTATCTCAAGGTGATTTTGATTTGATTTTCTCTAATAATTAGGGAGGATGAGCATTTTTTCATATATTTGTTAGCCATTCATCTGTCTTCTTTAAAGAAGGTTCTATTCATATCTTTTGCCCATTGATATATGGGATTGTTGGCTTTTTTCATGTGGATTAATTTGCATTCTCTATAGATCCTAGTTATCAAGCTTTTGTCTGATTCAACATATGCAAATATTATTTCCCATTGTGTAGTTTGTCTTTTTGCTTTGGTTGTTGTCTCCTTAGCTGTACAGAAGCTTTTCAGGCTAAGTCCCACTTGTTTATTTTTGTTGTTGTTTACAATTGTCATGGCAGTCTTCATGAAATCTTTCCCCAGGTTGATATCCTCCAGTGTTTTCCTATGCTTTCTTTGAGGATTCTTATTGTTTCATGCCTTAAATTTAAGTCCTTTATCCATCTTGAATCAATTTTTGTGAGTGGAGAAAGGTATGGGTCCAGTTTCTGTCTTTTACATGTGGAATAGGGAGTCTTTCCTCAGTATATGTTCTTGTTTGGTTTATCGACGATTAGGTGGTTATAAGATGTTAGTTTCATTTCCTTGTTTTCTATTCAATTCCAAATGTCTGTGTCTCTATTTTTGTGCCAGTACCATGCTGTCTTGACCACTATGGCTTTTAGTACAGCTTAAAATCTGGTATGCTGATCCCCCCAGCTTTGTTTTTGTTACTAAGAACTGCCTTAGCTATACGAGTTTTTTTCTGATTCCATGCAAAACACAAAATTCTTTTTTCCAAGTCTTGAAAGTATGATGTTGGTATTTTAATAGGAATGGCATTGAATCAATAGATTGCTTTGGGAAGTATAGATATTTTAACAATTTTGATTCTTCCTAGCCATGAGCATGGTATGTTCCTCCATTTGTTAATATCCTCTGCTATTTCCTTTCTTAGGGTTTCATAATTTTCTTTATAGAGGTCCTTCACCTCTTTTGTTAGATATATTCCTAGGTATTTCATTTTATTTGAGGCTATGGTGAATGGAGTTGTGTCAGTAATTAGCCTCTCATCTTGGCTGTTACTGGTGTATATGAAGGCTACTGACTTGTGGAAATTGATTTTATATCCCGAGACATTACTGTATGTTTTGATGACTTCCAGTAGTCTTGTGGTTGAGTCTTTGGGGTTCTCTAAGTATAAGATCATATAGTCAGCAAATAGGGAGAGTTTGACCTCCTCTGCTCCCATTTGGATGCCCTTTATTTCCCTATCTTGCCTAACTGTATTGGCTAGAACTTCCAGCACTATGTTGAATAGTAATGGTGATAGAGGATAACTTTGTCTGGTTCCAGTTCTAAGAGTAAAAACTTTTCAGTTTTACTCCATTCAGTAAAATATTAGCTGTGGGTTTGTCATAGATAGCGTCGATCAGTTTAAGAAATGTGTCACCTATGCCTGTAGTCTTCAGTGTGCTAATTAGAAAAGGATGCTGGATTTTATTGAATGCTTTTTCTGCATCTATTGAGAGGATCATATGGTCTTTGTTTTTGCTTCTGTTGATATGGTGAATAATGTTTATGAACTTGTATATGTTAAACCAGCCTTGCATCCCTGGGATGAAACCTATTTGATCATGATGTATGACTTTTTTGATGATAAGCTGTAATCAACTGGCTAGGATTTTATTGAGAATTTTTGCATCTATATTCATTAGTGAAATTGGTCTGAAATTCTCCTTTTGAGTTGGGTCTTTTCCTGGTTTTGATATCAGGGTGATGTTTGCTTCATAGAATGTGTTAGGGAAGATTCCTTCCTCCTCAATTTTTGGAATGATTTCTTCAGTATGGGAATAAGCTCTTCTTTGAAGGTTTGATAGAATTCTGGTGTGAAGCCATCAGGACCAGGGCATTTTTTTTTTTTGTTGTTGTTGTTGGAAGATTTTTTACTGTTTCTTTGATCTCAGTGCTTGAAATTGGTCTGTTCAGGAGCTCTATTTCTTCCTGGCTAAGTCTAGGGAGAGGGTGTGATTCCAAAATTGATCCATTTCCTTCACATTGTCAAATTTCTGGGCATAGAGTTTCTGCTTGTATTCCGAGATAATCTCTTGTATCTCTGTAGCATCAGTGTTATTTCCCCTTTATCATTTCTTACTACAGATTTTACTTTTCTATTTCTAGTTAATCTGGATAAACCCAAAGGTTTATCTATTTCATATATTTTTTCAAAAAACCAATTCCTTATTTCATTAATTTTCTGAATGATTCTTTTGTTTTCAATGTCATTGGTCTCTGATTTAATTTTTTTTTTTTTTTTCCTGCTGGGTTTAGGTTTAGATTGTTCTTCTTTTTCCAATTCCATAAGATGGCTTGTGAGTTTATTGATGCACTCTCTTTCTGTTTTTCAAATGTAGGCATCTAAAGTGATACATTTTCCTCTCAGAACTGCTTTTCCAGTATCCCATAATTTTGATAGCTTGTGTGTGCATTGTTGTTATGCACAAGGAAGTTCATGATTTTCTCTTTTATTTCTTCCTGCACCCAACTGTCATTCAACAGAAGGTTTTTTAATTTCCATGCCTTTCTGTGGGGTTGCATGTTTTTGTTAGAGTTGAGTTCCACCTTTAGTGTCTTGTGGTCTGAGAAGATACAAGGTAAAATTTGAATTCTTTTTGTTCTGTTGAGGTTTGTTTTGTGTCTTAGGATATGATCAATTTTGGAGAATGTGCATGGAGTGATGAGAAGACTATATACTCTTTATCATTGGATGGAGTGTTTATATACGTCCATCAAACACAGTTGTTTTAGGGTCTCATTTAAATCTCTTATATCTTTGTTTAATTTCTGTTTAGAGGATCTATCTAGCTCAGTAAGAGGAGTGTTAAAATCCCCTGTTATTATGGTGTTATAGGATATCAGATTGCTCAGATTGGGTAAGGTCTGTTTCAAGAATCTGGGAGCATTTAAATTGGGTGCATAAATATTTAGAATTGAAACATCTTCTTGTTTTTTTCCCTTGACCAATATAAAGTGACCAATTTTGTCTTTTTTGACTTTAGTTGCTTTAAATTGACATGCATCTGAAAATAAAATTGCAGCTCCTCTTTTCTTCTGAATTCTGTTTGCCTGAAAAATTATCTTAACTCTGAGTTTTAGTTTGTCTTTTGAAGCTAGGTGTAATGCAGACAGCAAATGGATGGCTTTCCTACAGATAGCAAAT
>CAUYQV010177327.1:0-12096 GCA_963574575.1 Galagoides demidoff | reverse complement strand
AAAAAAAAAAAAGTCTAATCCGTCAATTAATTAAAAGTCTAAAGTCAATTAAGAATTGAATTCTTAATTTGTTGTGATATTTTAATATTTTTATTTCTATAATTTGCATTTTGTTCTTCTTCAAATTACATTATTTTTGTACTTTCTAGTTCTGTCCACAAACAGTCAAACTTTAAGAAGAGTAATCTTAAAGTTTATGTCTAATAATCCCAACGTCTGTAGCCAGGTCCATCTGTTTCTACTGTCTGTTGTTTCTGCTGGCTTTCCTTCAGGTAGTTTTGACTCCTATTCAGACTAATTTCTTTTGTATTAGACTTCAGGAATTACATATAAAAATTTGTAGAAGTAATTTGAGGCCTAGAGTTACACCATGTTACTCCAAAGACAATTTCATTTACTCTTGTCCCCTCCCTGTAGGTTCTTAGCAATCCTGACACCTCAGGATGTGAAGGTGAAATGCAGTCAGACTGAGCACCAGCTGATTACCAATTGTCCCACATTCTTAGGGTTCAATTCCTCAGGGCCCAAGTCCAGAATAGTGGAGTGCTCCAGGACCTTACCCATAGTGCTCTTGGCTCCAGGACTTTACTCACAGTCTCTTGGCTCTCACTTTCTTTTCCCAGGCTGCTCCACAAGCTGGGAAGACATCCATCACCCTCAGCTGCCTATTCCAACTGTCTCAAGATTTCTCAAATGCTGGCTTCCCTTTCACTTTTTTAGTTTTGCTTTTTGTTTTGTCTTATTTCAGTAGTTTGTTTTTGTTGTTGCCTTCTCTCAAGTTTGATTTGGTAATCTTGACCTTCTGGTCAATTCTCTAACAAGTTCAAGCAGATTGATTTTATTGCAGTAATATACATAGCATAAAATTTACTATTACAACCATTTTTAAATGTACAGCTCAGTGCCACTAAGTACATTCACATTTTATACAACTATCACCCTTATTCTCCTTAGACACCAACTCCCCATCTCTCTTCTCCTCCCCCGCCCCCAGCCTCTCTTCTCCATTAGTCTCTGGTAACGACAATTCTCATACAGGAAAGTGGACCTCAAAGCTAGAGTCTGGCCTTAAGGCCAAGTGAGTATGTTCTTGGTTTTGTACAGGAAAGAATTCAAGAGCAAGTAAAGTAAAGCAAATGCAAGTTTACTGTAATAAGGAAGGGAAAAAAGAAAAGTGGCTGACCCATAGACATAGCAGTGTTTGTGCAAGGCTGCCTGCCTGTTTTTGTGAGGTTCTTCTGAGAAGGATGAGAGTCTCTAAGACCTGAGGTCCACTCCCATTTAAAGTATATAGCCCAGTATTTTTCATCCTTTTTTATCTCACAACACACTTGAACCTATAGTTAAACTTCCACAGCACACTTAAATTACATTGATCGAAAACAAGAGCAAAAAAAAAAAGAATATGCTAACCGTGCTTAGAATTTATTTTGAAAATAATTTAATGATCTTTAGAAATTTTTTGCATCTAAGATCCTCTCACAGCACATCAGGGTGCCACGGAAGACCCACTGAAAATTGCTGATATAGGGCAATTTCCAGGAATTGCTGTGGCATTTGAAAACAGGGCACTACTGGGAATTTCTTTTAGCATGCAAATGCATTATAATGAGCATGTAATCAGCAAGGAGGGGAACCTGAGTTTCCCATCCCAACCTCTCCATGCCCCACCCACAATCTGGGCTTCAGCTAGTTTTGGCTGGTTTCTCTGCTGTCTCTTGTTTTATCAGAGATGTTGGTCCCAATCTCATGACTCCTTAAGAGCAAAGCTTGCTGGTTTCCTACCTGAATTCTACTTTCTGTCTTTATGAATTTAACTATCCTAAGTATGTACCTCCTGTAAGTGGAATCATATGATATTTATCCTTTTTTGTCTGGCTTATTTCACTTAGCATAACGTCTTTAAGGTTCATTCATGTTATAGTATGCATCAGAATTCCCTTCCTTTTTAAGCTAAAGAATATACTATTGCATGTATATACCACATACTGTTTGTTGATTCATTCCTGGATGGATATGGGGATTTTTTTCTATATTTTGGCTATTGTGACTAATGCTACTATGAACAGAGGTGTACAAATATCTGTTTAGGCCAGGTGTGGTGACTCATGCCTGTAACCCTAGCCATCTGGGAGGTCAATGCAGGTGGATTGCCTGAGCTAAGGAGTTAAAAAAAAAAAAAAGACCAGACTGAGCAAAAAAATTGAGACTCCCCTCTCTACTAAAGGTAGAAAAAGTAGCTGGGTGTTGTAGTGGGGACCTGGAGTCTCAGCTACGTGGGAGGCTGAGGTAAATGGATGATAGCTTAAGCCCAAGAGTTTGAGGTTGCTGTGAGTTAGGACATCATTGTACTTTGCCCAGGGTACAGTGAGATTCTGTCTCAAAAACAAAAACCAATATCTGTTTATATTCCTTCTTTCAGTTCATTTTGGTATATACTAGAAGTTAAATTGGTGGATTATATGGTAATTTTATGTTACTTTTTTTTTTTTCTGAGAACCCCCACATATTTCCATAGCAACTGCTCCATTTTACATTCCCATCAGCAATGCAAAAGGGTCAATTTTCTGGGATTTTTTTGCTTGTTTATTTGATTGATTTAATAATAACCTAATGAGTGCAGAGTGGTATATCACTGTTGCTTTCATTTGCATTTTCCTAATGGCTAGTGATGTTTAACATCTTTTCATGTGCTTATTGCCATTTGTGTATCTTCTTTGGAGAAATATCTATTGAAGTCCTTTGGCCATTTTTGAATTGGGTTAGTTGATTTTTTGTTGTTGAGTTTCAGGAGTTCTTTATATATTATGGATACTAATCTCTTATTAGAAGTGATTTGCAAATATTTCCTCCCAGTATGTCTGTCTTCATGTCACCCACAGCAGCATGGTCAGGCAGCAAGTAGAGTTCCACTTGCTGTCCCTGCTTTGGTGTGTCCACTCACACGGACCCTCTGCTACACCTGCTGCCTTGAGTCCCGTGCTGTGTTCAGCTCCGTCAGAGAACACATTTCCCTTCTCACGCTGGTACAGGAAAGGGTAGTCACCTGGCTGTGCGGATGTGGACACAGATGTGTGGATCTTAAAAAGGTTCTTAACAGATCTCCTAGTACCTAGTTCTGGCCTCCAGCTTCTAGGCCTTTCTGGAGTTCTGTGACATAGCCTGCTTGCTTCTTGTTAGTTATTCCTTCTTTAAACACATAAGATTTTTCTTTCTCTGCTAAATCAGTTGCTGATTATCTCACACTTTTCATCTTCTAAAACTTGTGTTGTCTGTCATTATTATTCTTTAATTTCCTATTCTATTTCCCTTTAAGGACAGTTTGTATGCTTTTGTCCTAATGCTGACACTTTCATGAGGCTGCAGGAGGGAGTGGTGGTAATAACTGCTTAAGCCTCCAGGTCTAGCCTGAAGCCTGTGTAGTTCTTCCTAATAACTGCTAAGAATAATTTTGTTAATTTCATATATAAAATTTCATGGTCACTCGGTAAGTGGGTGGTGAGACCAGGGTGGGACATAGATCTGTCTGATGCTGTGCTATGTACTTTGAGATATGCACCTCACATTGTACCTGCTTCTCTAGCTAAACAAAGGTTACACTTAAAGAAAATTCTTTAATTTAGTGCAGAGCAGTCTTAAGCAAAATTAGAATAGTTGAATTTATTTTTCTAGAAAGGAAAGAAACTTATTTCGAAGTCCCCAAATAATAATTCACATCTCTGAAAGTAAACTTTCTTTCTTTTTCCTTTTTTATGTCTTTTCTTTTTTCTTTTTTTTGGAGACAGAGTCTCACTCTGTTGCCCAGGCTAGAGTGTTGTGGCATTAGCTAAGCACACAGCAATCTCAAAACTCTGGGCTTGTGTTCCTCTTGCTCAGCCTCCTGAGTAAGCTGGGATACAGGTGCCCACTACAATGCCCAGCTAATTTTTTCTATTTTGAGTAGAGATAGGATCTCACTCTTGATCAGGCTGTGGTCTCAAACCTCTGACTTCAAACAATCCACCCACCTCAGCCTCCCAGCATGCTAGGATCACAGGCATAAGCCACTGTGGCCAGCCAGAAAGTAATCTTTCAATTCACCTTTTGTACATCTTCTTTCCTATATATACGAATTTAGTACTTGAAATAATAGCAATATGCTGTGCCCGCTGATGGCTCATGCCACCCGGCCTCTTGAGCTAGGCTAGTGAACTAGGCTGACACCATGGCACTCTAGCCTGGGCAACAGAGTGAGACTCTTGTCTCAAAACATTAATTAATTAATAGCAATAATGGAAAGTATATATCTGTTTGCTAAACTCAGTGTGTACCCACTGTTTCAAAAAGTCTCCACCTTACAAAATAACTAGTTATACTATGTTCGAACTCTCTCTCAAACATTTGTTTTAGTAAATGGCATCTCAGGAAGCAAAATAGTAACAAGTAACTCTCAGAATTCCTGTGCATTGACAGGCAGCCCCTGGCAATAATTAACTAAAAGTAAAAAACCAGAGGATTATCTGGACATTTGTCGCGGGGGAAGACTCGTTGTCAAAACTATACCTTCTTGATTTTAGGTCACATGTTGGCAATACTAATGATTGAATATTAATTTGATATATTTACACCAGGAAAAAATGATAGTCTCTTGTACTATGTCTCTCAGGATAGGAAAGAAATTACAGAGTGGTGCTGATTGCTTGGACTTTAGTATTAATACTTACCTGAACTCTGTTTAAATCCAGGGCCATCCCAGTTGCATGATGTAGAGGAATTATATATCTCTAAGCACAGAGAGTTCTTAGTAGAAAATGAGAACATATGGGCAGAGCCTGTGGCTCAGTGAGTAGGGTGCCGGCCCCATACACTGAGGGTGGCGGGTTCGAACCTAGCCCTGGCCAAACTGCAACAAAAAAACAGCCAGGTGTTGTGGTGGGTGCCTGTAGTCCCAGCTAATCAGGAGGCTGAGACAAGAGAATCGCCTAAGGCCAAGAGCTGGAGGTTGCTGTGAGCTGTGATGACACAGCACTCTATTGAGGGCGACAAAAAGAAACTCTGTCTCTTAAAAAAAAAAAGAAAAAAGAAAACGAGAACATCTCTGGGAGCTTTTTGCTTTTAAGTAAGAAAAAAAAGAAAGAAAGAAAATGAGAACAATAAGAACATTGTCTACTTCATGGAACTTTTTAAATATTACAGAGAAATTGCAGGTAAAGGATTTAGCATAGTGCCAGGCACAGAACATAGTGGTGGGCAGGGGTTATTACTGTGCAGCTGTCCAAAAATGTACTAGGAAGGCTCTAGAAAGGCCAACGAAATGGAAATAAACAGAAGGAAGAGAGAAGCAAAGATCTGTTGAAGGCCTGCTCCACACAGAGCATCGCTCCGGACCAGTTCCATAGCTTAGACATTTTCACCTGCAACAACTCTTGAAGTTGTGCAGTCCCCCACTTCCCAGACAAGGAGGAAAGGAAGCTGGGGTCACATGGAAGTGGATCCCTGTTTTCTTGAATCCAAAGGCTGTTCTCACCCTTTATGACATACACTTTGCTGAAGCTGAATGCTGAACTGATGGGAAGTCAGGCTGTCTGTGAATTCTATTTCTGGTTATTTCATTAATGTTGTGCTATTATGTGTAGGATACAAAATTAATTTCTCCTTTTTTTAATCATGCTTGGGGGAGGGGGTTAACAATAATTGTCCCTCATTTCTCATGGGGTATTAAAAATAATAGATTTCATGAGTTATTTCAGAGGGCAATTCACTAGATAAAAAGAATTATCAAATTTTAGTACTAAAGAGCCTTTAGAGATTGGCTAGGAGTGCTCATTCAATAGAGGAGACCACCCAGGTTTAAAGAAAAAAGTGCTTGTCCATGATCTGATAATGAGTTATTTACAGGGTGATATGTTTCTCCGCTAGTGAGGCTTGGATTAAGGTAGAATAATGTTTTTCCTCATGAAAGGTGGATGGAGGGCCGAGAGCAATCAGTCATGCTTTCTTACGCCTGATTGTTTGTTTACCTATTTATTTATTTAATTTTGTAGTGATGGAGTATTGCTATGTTGTCCAGGCTAGTCTTGAACTCCTAGCCTCAAGCTATCATCCTGCTTCATCTTCCCAAACCACTGGAATACCAGGTGTGAGTCACCGCGCCTGGTCCTTTTGTGCCTCCTTTATACAATCACCTCCTTTAGATGCTTTCTACCTGATGTATTGGGGGAGAGAAGCATGATAGCTCTTTTCTGGGGTCACAGAGAACTCATCAACTTCAAGATCTTCTGATCCATTCTTGCAAAACTTCTTCTGATTTCACCCATAGCTAATTAAAGTAGTTCCTACCACAAGTAAGTGGACTTTGAGAAATATTTCTGATATATAAAATGTACCTGCTACATATCTGTTATTTATTTACTTATTTATTTTGAGGCAGAGTCTCACTTTGTCATCCTTGGTAGAGCGCCACGGCATCATAGCTCACAGCAACCTCAAACTCTTGAGCTCAATTGATCCTCTTTTTTTTTTTTTTTTTTGAGACAGAGCCTCAAGCTGTCCCCCTGGGTAGAGTGCGGTGGCATCACAGCTCACAGCAACCTCCAACTCCTGGGCTCAAGCGAGTCTCCTGCCTCAGCCTCCCAAGTAGCTGGGAACACAGGCACCCACCACAATGCCTGGCTATTTTTTGGTTGCAGCTGTCATTGTTGTTTGGTGGGTCCGGGCTGAATTCAAACCCGCCACCTTGGGTGTACGTGGCTGGTGCCTTAGCCACTTGAGCCACAGGCGCCAAGCCAAGTGATCCTCTTGCCTCAGTGTTTCATTTTTAGTAAGAGATGGGGTCTCACTCTTGCTCAGGCTGGTCTCAAATTCCTGAGCTCAGGCAATCCACCTGCCTTGGCCTCCCAGAGAGCTAGGATTACAGGCATGAGCCACCACACCTGGCCTGCTGTTCTGTTATTTTCATTGATTTTTCCCTCTGTCCTTTTGTATCTCCTTTTTCCCACAGAGCAGGCACCTGGGGCTCCAGAGCATCCTCCAAATGACAGAAGAGACATGCACAGTCGGGAGATTCTGTTGAAAGGCCCCCAGACAAGAATCCCATCCTAATGACACTCCAAACCAAAGATGTGCCTTGCTTTCCAACATCTATACCTCTATTTTTTAGTTGAAAGATATAATCTGTAATTTCGCTAGTACTTTCCATAGATGTCCATCCAACTTTTACCTTTGAGAAATACTCAGTTGGCCGGGTGTGGTGGCTCACGCCTGTAATCCTAGCACTCTGAGAGGCTGAGGTGGATGGATTGCTTGAGCCCAGGAGTTGAAGACCAGCCTGAGCAAGAAGAAGATCCTTCTCTACTAAAAAAAAAAGAAAGAAAGAAAAGAAAAGAAAAGGAAAAAGAAAGAAAAAAATAACTAGCCGGGGGTTGTGGTGGGCACCTGTAGTCCCAGCTACTGGGGAGGCTAAGGCAAGAGGATGGTGTGAAGTCAGGAGTTTGGGGTCACTGTGAGCTATGATGTCACAGCACTCTGCCCACTGCAACAAAGTGAGACTCTGTCTCAAAAAAGAAAAAAAAAAAAGAGAGAGAGAAGGAGAAGTGCTCAGTCTTACTGATGGCCACAGTGAAAAGGGATTTCTTTGCTTGGTTGTGAATGCAGAACAGAGCAGTGGTCCCAGCTCTGCCTCTCCAAACAGGGTCCACTGTGCACAGTGCACAGGGGAGCAATTAAGCTACTCACGGTGCCCTTATTAGAAGGGGAGCAGGTGCCAAACTGCACATGCATTAGCAGAATAGAATAAACGCAAGGTGCTGGCTCAGCCTGTCGTGCTGATGGAGGGAAAGTGAAAGCAGAACCGTGATGAGCCTGTGCTCACAGCCTGAGGACCACTGGGAAATAGCATTTGCTCGATTTCTCTTCAGTTTTGCAGATTTGGACTTCATTTACTCAAACATTCATAATGCTATCATTAAACACCGGAAAAACACTTTTTAAGAGTCTGTCTCTCTTTAGAACAGCGGTTCTCAACCTGTGGGTCGCGACCCACAGGAACTGTATCAAAGGGCCACAGCATTAGGAAGGTTGAGAACCACTGCTTTAGAAGAATGCTTTCAATCAGAATTGGCTTTTTGGTAGAATTCACCAAAACATCACTGCCAACAGTCAAGGCTAGAGTCTGCCCCATGTGGGGTCCTTTCAGAGACATGTTGGAAAAATGGAGAAAAGGTCTCATTACTTCTGCCACCAGCCCCATGATTCGATTGTACTGATTGTTTTCCAAAAGCATGGGAAAGAAAGGAACAATTTAAAAACCAAGAGGACCTAGAGTGAGGCCCCAGAACCGTAGATGGGAAAGTGCAGCATTTAGAGGCTGCCCGTGGTCACATGGGGTGTCAGGTCCCAGAGCTTTCTACCTCACAGTGGTGCCTGAGTCCTGTTTCTCAGCTAAGAATCTTTTGCTAAGATTCTCTGGCAGTTAGAGAAGAAAGTAATTTTTTTTTCATGAGAAAAATTATCAGGGGCTGCAATACTGAACAGTAAAATTGAGACTTTTTTTGAGCTCATAGTAATTAATGATAACAATTCAAGTTTCCCAATATCTATTTGTGAGTTTGTTTAAGGGAAAAGAGTCATTAACATGAGCAAAGGCAGAAGAAATGATTATTTGGTGCTCATTGGGAGCAAATGGATGTGGTTTTTCATCTTTTGTCACTCAAATATGTTGACTCGGAGCCTTTGGGGTCATTTTAGAAGGCGAAGCTTAACTTCCTCCTTACATTCTCTCCTCCCTTTTCTGTCTACCACCATCCACTCTCTGTCTTATTCTCTGACTTTCTAAACCCTCTTCTGGTCCCCTTGAACTGTCATTCTGTCCATGCCTATCTATGGCTTTCAGGGCTTAAAAGGGAAATTGGAGTCTTGTGAGGTGATTCCGGTGACCAGTGGAACAACTCTGAGAAACAACCACTCGGGGCTGCCCCTCAACTCCTTCAGTGAGGACAGCTTGGAACATGCTGCTCACCTAATTCATGAGTGAACCTGGCCAAAAATAAGAGGGATAGGAAGGGTGACTTGACATCTGGAGTGGATATCTGCCCTTTTTATCAGTCAGGTATCTGCCCCACTAAGAAATTGATATTTACCAAGACTGTAACTTCCAATAGGCAAGGACAGAACCAGTGTTTATAACTGCTGGGGGAATCAGTCTCCAGGGATGACTCAGATGTTCCCTTAAACCATTTTCTAGAAAAGCCTCACTTCTGTCTTCCAACACATTCGATACTCCTTACAGGTGCCCTATTGTTTCCTCATTTCCCAAACCCCATTCCACCGTCCCTGGAGCTCTACCTGACCTCCTTAGCCAGAGTTCCATGAAAATCCTGCCACACTTCCTTTGTGAATGAGACTTTGTATTTCCTTCCCTGGCTAGAATGACTCGAACTTAACCAACATTCTCCCTAATGGCCTCATCTGAGGGCACCGCAATGCCCTTGGGAGAGCTTCTTCAGCACCTCAGCCCAAGCATTTCCAGGCAATACTGACCATGCTTCCATTTCTGAGTGTGAACACCTGGTCTTAGTGACCATTGTGTCCATCTTGACAGATGAACCCCGAGTTTTGAGCTGTGAAGCAAGCCAGGAAGTCAGAACCAATGGCGTCCACCTGATGAGCACCCCAGAGCTATGGGTGAACAGGCAATTTCTTTTCCATTGGGGTTTAGGTTAGTAAACTGCAAGTCTGCAGCTTTCAGAGACCATTTTGGAACTGTATAAAAGAGGCCACCTGAAACAGAGATAAAGTGATTTCTGCAGACAGTGCTTATGAGCCTAGATCTTTCATGCTTAGACTTCGTCCAGAGACTTTTAGTTATGGGAACCCATTAGTTACTCTTTTCATTTAAACTAATTTGAGTGATGTCTCCATTGCTTATAATCAAAAAAGCAATACACTGAAAATCAATAATTGAGATACTTCTTATTCTGTGTGTACAAAACCCTGCTTTGTACCCCACTCTAGAGACTAAGGCTCTTTCTCCCTCCTCTCATCCTCAACCCAAGTTCCCTATAATATTGTTTCCAAACATCTGATCCCTCTCTCCACTAGTATTCTGCATCCCTACCTTGTGTTGTAATCTGCCCTTTACCTTGGGAAGGAGTTGTGCAACCACCTCATTGATGGACTTGGCCCACTGGTACTTTGGCCAATGGCTTATAAATGTCCACGACATCCAGCTTTATTTAACCAGAAGCTTTTTGACTCCCTTTACTCCCTTCCCTTTATAAGTCTCTCAATAAGTAGAGGAAAAGAGATAATAGTCCACCCTCTTCTGAGGTGGCTGACACTTAAATAAACCACATCTCTTTCATTAACACTTGCCTCACATGTCTGGTTCTTGGGGACAGGCAGCCAAAGTGTGTTCAGTGACACCTGAGAACAGCAGGGCTCACACAGAACCTTCTCTTCCAATCTGGGTGCCAGACAGATCTACAACCCTCATATAACTTAGGCAAGAAATAACTGTTCTTGTTGTTGTTGCTGTAGGCTGTTCAGATTTCTTAGAGATGTTTCTCACTGTTGCAAAAACTAAAACATCTTAGTTCATCTTGCCTCATATTACCTTAATTCAACAATTCTATTCTTAAACTTTCAAATGGCAAGCTCCTTGTTACCTGTCTGAATTTCCTGACCTCAAGGGAAAATGGGCCAGGAGGATTTGGGGAAGCAGGAAGCAGGGCTTGGAGTCCCCCCATGAGAAGCCTGAGTTCAAAGAGTTTAGTGCTGGAAATCCCAGAAGCAGCAGAGGAGCCAATGACAGAAGCTGGAGGACAGGCAGAAAGAGCTATAGCGCTGTGAAGGTCCAGATCGCGTAGAAGGAGGGAGGACAGGTCTGTGAAGGTCCAGATCATAGAAGGAAGGAGGACAAGGCTGTGAAGGTCCAGATCATACAAGGATGGAGGACAGGCCTGTGAAGGTCCAGATCATACAAGGAGGGAGGACAGGCCTGTGAAGGTCCAGGTCATATGAGGAGGGAGGACAGGCCTGTGAAGGTCCAGGTTGTATGAGGAGGGAGGACAGGGCTGTGAAGGTCCAGATCATACGAGGAGGGAGGACAGGCCTGTGAAGGTCCAGATCATACCAGGAGGGAGAACAGGCCTGTGAAGGTCCAGATCGTAGGAGGGAGGACAAGGCTGTGAAGGTCCAGATCGTACAAGGAGAGAGGACAGGCCTGTGAAGGTCCAGATCATATGAGGAGGGAGGACAGGGCTGTGAAGGTGCAGGTCGTACAAGGAGGGAGGACAGGCCTATGAAGGTGCAGGTTGTACGAGGAGGGAGGACAGGGCTGTGAAGGTCCAGATCGTAAGAGGAGGGAGGACAGGGCTGTGAAGGTCCAGATTGTAAGAGGAGGGAGGACAGGGCTGTGAAAATCCAGATTGTACTGTTGTGCCCGAACTTTCCCCCAAGTGGCCCCTACAAACAGTCCGAGACACACTCCGATGTAAAAAGCAAGAGGCAAGTTTTATTCAGGCCCAGGCCAAGCCCAGGCCTGGACTCTCCTGGTGTATACACCGAGGAAGAGCCTCAAACCTGGGGTGGAGGAAGTTTTTATGGGGTACAGAAAGCAAAAAGGGTAGGGTTGGATACGGGTACACTTTTGATTGGTGGTTGATGATTTCATTGGTAAAGGAGGGTTTGGATTGGTACAGGTGAGGGGTGGGGGATTTCTTAACCCGGGCTAGAGGTAGTGTCGCCTAATTAGGTAGTTGAAGGAGAATACCTGAATTCCAAGGAAGTAGAAACCTATGGCCTATTATGGGAGCTGTCAGGAGACTGAAACCTGTCGCTTATTATGGCAGCTGTTCAAAGAAACTGATACTTACTGCCTATTATGGCAGCTGTCTGCCTAAGATGGCAGTCGGGGACTTATTGCCTGATATGGTAACTTGTTGCCTGAGCTGGCTTACTCAGTGGCTCAGTAATTTGTGCAGCCAGGGATGGGGGAGGCAGCAGGGAGTGGCCCTGCGGGTTTACCTGGTGGTTGGGGTGGAGGGAGGTGGAGGGGCTGGGAACAGAGCTTATGTGGTAAATGACAAAATGGCGCTGGTCTGGCCCTTACAGTACGAA
>CAUYQV010177324.1:0-37858 GCA_963574575.1 Galagoides demidoff | reverse complement strand
TATGTACATTAATGCACTTCTGGGGTACAGTGTGGGGTTTTCACATGCAATCAGAAATACTTCCATCAAACTGATCAACACAGCCTTCATGTCATTTTCTCAGTTAATGTTTTAAAACGTTCTGATTCTACTCTTAGAGAGTTTCACTTGTACCCCTGTAAGATAAACCTCAAGCATTTTGGAGTCTTTAAAAGAGATAATTTGCAGACCAACTTACAACTAAATCATTGACAGAGAGTTGAGCCCATTCTCTGGCAAGGAAATAACCAAAGATTAATTGGGTCTAAACAAATTAATCTTAACTCTATCATTCCTCTAAGACAGACATGTCTGCTTTTAGGCACTGAATTATTTGAAAAAGTCTCTAGTGCTTCTAATATGCTTCTGTTTTACTTCTAAAGTGGTTAAACAGCTTTTACAAATTATTTCCTTGAAATGAATGAAAAAGCTCTTCCTGGGTATAATAACCTAACTCATTTACTTTTTCATTGCTTATCCTGCTGTTTATGTTAATGAGTAGAGACATTTGTGCTTATCTATACTGTATTTTTCTTTATAGTATAACTGTTTTTGCTGCTAATGGCTTAACCTGCAGTGAAGGTATATGCTTGGAATTCATAGAGAGTGAAATTATTAGTCAAGCAGCACAAACATCCTCAAAACAAAAACATAAAATAAAATATTCCTACAATGAGAAAGAATAGAAAATATTAAAGTATTTAGTGCCCTGTTAGTCTACACTTATTAAGCTACTTTCCTTCAAATCTTGTTTCATATTATAGAGAATAAGGAGAAATTAAATATTTTACTTTTGTTTCATATTATTAAGGCAATTATAGGTTCCAGTCTCAGTCATTAAAAAATATGTATTACTAAATACCAATGAATAAGTTAAAAAGGGAATAACATACTCAAATATGTAACAAGAAGACAGGAACAGAGAAAAAAAAAACAAACCAAAAAAAACATACAAAAAATAATAAAATGATAGATCTAATTCCAAATGTATCAGTTCTTATATTAAGTATTAATGTACTAAACACTCAAATGGCAGAGATAGTACAGTTAAAACTACAATATCTCATTACGATATCTACAAGAGAGTCACTTTAAAAGTAAAGACACACAAAGAATGAGAACAAATGGTTAGAAAAACAATATGCCACACATCTACTAAGCATAAGAAAGCTTAAATGGCTATGTTATTATTAGAACAAAATAGATTTCAAGAAAAAGATTATTATCAGAGACAAATTGGGGCATTTCATAATAATAATGATGGCAGTTTATCAGGAAGACATAACAATCATGAACATGTATGCACCAAATACGAGAGTTTAAAACATGTGAAGTAAAAGGTGGCAAAATTAAATGGAGAATCAGACAGTTCTGTAATTATAGTCAATGTTATTGACTTTAAAGGAATTAAATTACTAGACCAAACTTCAGTAAAGATATAGCTGATTTGAACAATGCTATTAATCACCTTGATCTAATTGATATTTATAGATCACTTCATTTTGTAACTATAGAATACAGTGAGTCACCACTTAATATTGTTGATAAGTTCTTAGAAACCAGAAACCATGTCTTTAAGCAAAATGATATACAACAGCTTCTTGAATAACATTTTTCTCAATGTCATTTGTTACACTGTTAATGAGAAGTGAACTGGTTTCATTCTTTCTCTCTCTGTATATATTTTTATGTGTATATATATATGTGTGTGTGTGTGTATACATAAAATACACACACATATATATCACCAAATGTTTAGAAATTAAACACCAGCCTTCTAAAGAAAAAATGGTCTAGAGAAGAAATCATAAATTAAATAAAATAGCAATAGAAAGATGTTGCCGTTAGGGTCTCACGGAGAAGTGATGTTGCAGAGAATAAGACCCACAATTGAAGTTGTATATGTAAATAAAGGGGCCACCACTCTCTCAGGGTGTGTGGCAAGCTTCTTTATTTTCTCCTGGCTTAAATAGCCAGCTCTGCACATGCGCACTGTACATTGATGACCTCATTAATATTCATTACAATTCCTCTTCATTTTTGCACTGTACATCAATGACTTAATTAATATTCATTACAATCCACAATCCATCTCATGAATAAACATCTTGTGATGATCACATGAGCAGATCTAATCCCTAGTAATCTACAGATTAACTGATATCACTTTATCTAACATAATCCTTTTAACATAACTTAATGGAGAACATGTTGTTAGCCATTACATCTTTGTTCTTACCTAATGAAGCCTGAGACTCTGGGGGAGAAAGGTAGATTGAATACCTGCCCTTACTGGCCTCACTGTTTGGAGGCAGTTACTTTCTTTAAACAAGGCATAGTTAAGAAATTCGTAAGACATACAGAAAACTTGTTTGCAAGCCTCTGCTTCCATGTGGGCCTTAAGTCAGGGGGTTTTTATGCCTGCAACTGACCAGGCTGACCTTAGGTCAGGGGGTTTTTATGCCCACAACCAACCTGGCCATATGGGATTCTGCCTCAGTTTCTCACACGTATGCCTGCAAAAAGTCCTTTTACTGTTATCTCTTAAACTGCTTTTTTGGCCAGAGGCATATAGGCCTTTCACCTCTAGAAAGACACTCTAAAAAAATGTGTGAAATCAGCTAAAGAAAGGAATAGAGGAAATTTATAGCAATAATGTTTATATTAGAAAAAAGAAATTTTTCAATTTTAGAAGCTAAGATTCAATTTCAAAATGATAGAGAAAAGATAAAAGTATACACAAATGTAAAAAGAAAAGAAATGATGAGGGAAGAAATTAATCAAATATAAAAGATACAAATAATGAAAACTCATTGATTGAAAACAACAAAATTTCTAAATTGCTAGAGACTGATTATGGAAAATATACATATAGAGAAAAAATCACTATAATCATTAGCAAGAGGGAGTTTATCTCTACAGACCCTTAAATATTAGAAGTATAATGAGAATCATAAGGTCTTTGTTTTTTATTTTATTTATGTGGTGAATTATATTTATGTATTTACATATATTGAACCAACCTTGTGTCTATGGAATAAAACCTGCTTGATCATGGTGTGTAAGTTTTTTAATGTGTCATATTCTGCTCGCTAATATCTTGGTAAATATTTGTGCATTGATATTTATTAATGATGTTGGTCTATAGTTTTATTTTTTTGTTGGGTCCTTTCCTTAGTTTTGTTTTGATCAAGCTAAAAAGCTTTTGCACTGCTAAAGGTATCACAAACAAAGCAAACAGCCTTTAGAATGGCAGTTTTTGGCCAGGGCTGGGTTTGAACCTGCCACCTCCAGCATATGGGCCTGTGCCCTACTCCTCTGAACCACAGGCACCACCCCAGCCTTTGGGATGGGAGAAGATTTTTGCATGTTATGAATCTAACAAAGACCTGATAACTAGAATCTACAGAGAACTATAATTAAACAATAAGAAAAGAGCAAACAACCCCTCTATAAGTGGGCAAGAGACTTGAACAGAAACTTCTCCAAAGATGACAGATGAATGGCCAAAAAAAAAAAAGAAAAGAAAAGAAAAAGAAAAAGAAAAAGAAAAAAATCCTAATTGTCTTTAATCATCAGAGAAATGCAAATCAAAACCACTCTGAGATATTATCAAACTCCAGTGAGATTAACCCACATCACAAAGTCCCCAAACTGCAGATGCTGGCGTGGATATGGAGTGATGGAAATACTTCTGCACTGCTGGTGGGATCGCAAACCAATACAGCCTTTTTGGAGAAAAGTATGGAGAATCCTTAAAGAACTAAAAGTAGACCTACCATTTGGGCCTGCAATCCCATTACTAGGTATCCACCCAGAAGAACAAAAGTCATTTTACCACAAAGACATTTATTCTAGAATGTTTGTGGTGGCTCAATTCATAATTGCCAAGTTGTAGAATTAACCCAAATGCCCATCAACCCACGAATGTATCAATAAGCTGTGGTATATGTATAGCACAGAATACTATTCAGCCATAAAAAGATGGAGACTTTACAACTTTTACATTTACCTGGATGGAGGTGAAATACCTTCTTCTTAGTAAAGTATTGCAAGAATGAAAAAATAAATATCCAATATACTCCATACTAATGTGAAACACATGTAAACAATTACATGCTCATATGAACAAGAAAACACAAATACAGTCTAGTATGGAAGGAGGGAAAGCGGGGAGGAGGGCCGAGAAGGGAGGAGGAGAAGGACGATCAGCAGAAGGAGTGGGGCATGGGATGGGATCTCACCTACTGTGCACATCGTGAGGATATGTAACTCATCTCCTGGGTGAGGGGCTCTTTTACAACTGGAACTTTACCCTGGAAGGGAAAACAATGTAATCTAAAAATTTGTACCCTCATATTAACTTGAAATTAAAAAAAATATAATGAGAAAATAAGACAATTTATGTCAGCAGATTGACAACTTAGATTAAATAGTGACATTTCTTTTAAAAATACAACTTAACAAAAGTGACACAAGAAAAAGAAAATTTGTATTTCCCTCAACCTATTAAAGGAGTTATATGTGTTGTAAAAACTTCCATGAAAACATTTTGAGGCTGGATTATTTCATTGTTAAATTCTGTAAAGCATTAAGAAAGAAATAATACCAACCTTATCCAAAGTGTTCCATAAAACAAAGAACAAAGGGTTTTTTTTGGTCATGAGACCAGCAAAATCTTAGTACCAAAAGCCCCAGAATCCCCAAATTCTAATATAATTAAATAAATACCCCTTAGTGATAAAAACTTTCAGCAACTAATGATTAAAAGGAAATTTTTGAATCTGTTAAAGACATTTCTTCTAGGCTATAGACTATAGGCAAAAGCCTATATATATATATATAGCTATAGCTTACCCCTTTCCTTCTCACTATCCTCATGTCCCATTGTCTCTCCTTCCTCATGATGCTCAAAACCCACTAGCATTTTCTAGCTCCTTGACCATGGAAGGCCTTTCTTGCCTCTTTGCACATGCTGTTTCTGTGGGAAGGAAGGCTCTTCCTTCTCTCTTCACATTGCTGGTTTCTTCTAATTCTTTCGACCTCAGCTTAATTTTAACCCCTTAGAGAGCTCTTTTCTGATACTATTTAAAAGACTATTCCATTGTTATTCTCCACTTCAGATACTAATGTTCCTTCTACATAGCACTTAGAATTTTAACCATCTTTAACATGCATTTTTGGCCTTTGGTCCATCTCTCCAGTTGGCACCAGCTAGGGCAGGAAGACCAGGGCTAGCTCCATCTGTAACCCGATGTGGCACAGGCCCCTGGCACATGATGATTGAGTAATAATTCTGATTATTTAGATATGTTGACATTGAGAGATAGTTTATATATTAATAGTATTTGTATTAATTTTAATTATCTCATATCATCAATAAGAAGCTATATTTGCTTATTCTATAATAAAATTATTTTAATAAATGTAAGACGACAAAGTTTTCTCTGAAACATTTTTATGGAACAAATATTCTCCAGTAGACAATATTGAGATGTGGATGGAGATCCCAGAAGACTGTGAGTATTTCCCATGAAAACATAATTCATCTGCACTGTAGGAAGGGCCTAACTGAAGACATAAAATTATACAAAGTGAATGAAGCCATTAGGTTGAATTCAAGCCACTGCAACAATATTCCAAAATGGTCTTGTTTTATGTGTATGAATAGAAATTTGGGGCTATGTTAGGTCACTGATAGAATGGCTTTTTCTGCTGTTTCTTTGGGGATTTTGGATAGAATGGGGTGGTGGAGGTGGGTGTTGTATTACTACCATTGAAAGCAGTTCCAAACTCTGAAACAATGCATTGAAAATCCCATGTTTGTTTCTGGGCAGCTCCTGAGTTAGAGAGTGTAGGTGGCAGCTGATTTCCCATTCTTACATACTGCCAAATTCCTCTGGGTTTGGTTTGATCAAAATAGCAGGTGACTTCAGCTGAGTGACAGGAAGTTCAGTTGGGGAAAGGAAAGAAGAAAAGGATAAAAGAAGTACCGTCAACCTAGTGTCTTGGGTTTTTGTTTTTTTCTGTTTTGCTGGCAAATATGGACATCAAAAATCTACTTATCTGACTTAATGCTTTATTTTTGGTTTTGTTATATTGGTGATGGCTATCCAAGATTCATCTTATACATCTGGGATTTTATGAGAAGTTGTTAGTTTTGATTTATTTCTTCACAGCATAAGTTCAAGAGCAACAGGTCAACATATCATAGGGAATTAGACACGGTCTGGTCATTTAGATGTTTTATATTGTGACTTTAATAGAAGGTGTCATACAGGGGCAATTCATTGTCCAGGAGATGCCATCAAAGGAGGCAGAAAGAGCAAAGTGCAGTGAACTGATTGCAGTAAGTCTCTGTACAACCTTGCTGTTTGAGAGCACCCATCCTACAACTCATGACTCACTTTAACCAAGGAGATGGTAGAGAATGTGACAATTGCCACCATATGAACTTGCCAGACTAGCCTCCTGGAGAGGGAGAGACCTGGGGAAGAGATTCAAGATGACCAACCTAATTACTAGCCAGCCTCCAGCCTAAGCAGAAGCTGACAGCCTACTACAAACACATTAGTAACCTACAGTGGCAAAACTGTGGGGCTGAGTATAAATTTTTGATCTGTAGAACCGTGTGATGATAACTAGATGGCTCAGCACTAAGTTTTGGAAAGGTTCATTATGGTAAACACTCAGCTTCTACATTGGGGTAAAAGTAATGCATCCATTCTAAGGAGGAGAAAGGAAATCAAGGTCCACCAGATATTTTTATGCACTATTGCAAATCATCAGATTAGTAGCTATTTTTTAAGTTGGAAAAACCAGACTTCTCTTTAGGAACACTTCAAGTGCCTGAGTACTGTTGTGTTCCCCTGTACAGGAGAGTGTGCTAAACACCTCTTTAGTGACTATGTCTGATGCAAAGGAGCTGGGCCAGCTTCAAGGTTGTTTTAATTAGACCGCAATGGAAAGAGGCTTGTGGAAGACCATTGACCACAAAGCTCTTTCCATTGCGGTCTGATTCTTGTGTGGCCTATTTTCTGTAACTGTACTGGAAAGACACCCCAGGAGACTTCAGTACAGATTACAGAGATGGTCTCTGCTGAGAAAAGGATATATTGAATTATAGTTTACAATTTGCTGCAATATTTCCCAAGGAGCATTGAAATTTCTTTTTTAATTCAAGAATCCAGGTGTGAGGTTATGAAGATGACAAGAAGCCAAAAAGAAAGCTTTGCTACCTCTTAGAAATTTTGAGTCCCTTGAAGCTTAACTTCTAACAACACAGAAGATCAAGGGCTGTGAGCAAGAGAGAAAATGGCAACTGATGGATCAGTGTGGTAGCTAATAAAAAAGAGTCTTTTGAAGAAAAATAATAGTTTTCCCGAAGAACCACTTTGGGTGAGCCACAAATGGTAATTTGGTATTTCCATAGAATAAAATTAAGAGCCTTAGAAGGGTTTTAATTCAGCTAAGGGAATTACCCCCTGATGGCTGTCATATACATGAGACACTGTGCACAGTGCATTTGGACAACCCATCCAAAGTCACGCATCATGACAAGTCATCTTTCATAGCCCAAAATAGTGTAGCAGGAGAATAAAAGAGCAGAAAGTACTACAACAGCATCTGCCATGCAAAGCACAGACCAAATGGATAGGGATTCAGAAACCTTTCAGCCACATCTGCAGACCCTGATTGCATAAAAGTCAAATGTGTTAGGAATTCCATTCATTATCTAGCCATGCAACTGTCTGGATGGGAACTAATGATACAGGAAATTGTACAACTATCTTACACTCAATCTTTCTACAGAAGAATTCTTATCTCTCATATTTTATGTCCAAAAGCTTCCATTTCAGAGAAACAAAAATGACCTGAATTATTTCTATCTTTCTTGTAGGGCTTAAAAATTGCTGGGATTTGGGGGTTCACGCTATTTGCTTAGGCACTGGTCTAAGTGTGAGATATGAAGGGAACAAAATATGTTAAAGGGTGGTGCTGCCATTACAATTCTCAAAGCTGAGTATTTTCCTTTTAGTCTTCCTTACTCTTAAGGTGGGTTTTAATTTGCCAAACACTTTCTATGTTTTTTGTTTTGTTTTGTTTTGTTTATGCTTCTGGCTGCCTTTTTCTTTGGCCTGTTTGCTGGGGGGGGGGGCAGTTGTTTGTTTGTTTTTAGTTTTGAAAATGCAGAATAGAGAAAATGAACAGAAAAGGATAGGAAGGGCTTATCTCAGTTTGCTTAATGAGAGCTAAAGCTATTTCTCTTCCTTCCAACCCTTTCTCCCTCCCTCCCTCCCTCCCTCCTTTCTTCCCCATCTCCCTCTCTTTGTCTCTCTCCCCCCACCCATGAGAATGTGGAACATTAATGAAGCAGAGAAAATAGAACTTTAAAAATCCAGAAACATTTAGCTTTTTATATATAATGAAGGCTGAGGAGAAGGACCAAAGATGGGAAAATTGTGGGTAGTCTAAAAAATTGGATAGAATGTGGGGGAATTTTGCCATATAGAAAGGATGCAAAGTAGCTGTGAGTATGAGAGACTTGCTTGGCAGGGGAACAGAAATTGTTGGGGGAGCAAAAGAAGACTTTGAAAAATGTTGCTGTGCTTTATGAATTGGATATTCATTAATTTTCTTTGTGAGATGCAAGGACATTTGGAATTCCTTTTTATTTATGTTAACTTGCGTTCTTTGAAAAATGACTTTCTGCAGTGATTGAGGTACCTGGTGTAACCAGGGTAGTTGTTGAGAAATACAACAAACAAATGCTGTTAACTCTTTTTCCAATGACTATTTTTAACCCGTTTCTGCTGACTCTTCCTACTACATTAATGATTTCTTGGGCTAACTCCACAGATGTCCTCTCACTTTCAGTTATTACAGGTAAGGCCAGTTTTAGCCAAGCATAACTTTCAGTCCTGTTTCCACATGAGGTTCTTTCTCTCTCTTGTTTTGGTATTTAGTTCCTCAAGAAAAGGAGGATTAATTTCAGGAGGAAATATATACCAGTTAGATGCCTCAGGAAACAGGTGCCATAACTCTAAATAGGATAATTAATAAGAGTTCATTACAAAAGATATTTACAAAGGTGGGTATAGAAAAACCACAGGGGATAATGCCATAGTATAGGGCTCAGTGGCAGCCAAGATCTTACCGCTCGCACAAAAAAAGGGTCAAGTGTGGTTACTGGGAGCCTGAGAGTTAAGCCTTTTAAGAGTAGCAATAACCTGTGTCAAAGGACACAGCCTTTCCTCTGATCTTATAGGAAGGAAGCTCTAACCTTATTTTTCTATATCTTTAAAAACCTCTTTCCAGGGTGCCTAATTGCTAAAACCCATTTGACATCAGGCATCACAAAATTTATTGATGTGGTTCATGTAGTTGAGTTCCTGGGATCAGAATACAAGGCAAAAATAAGTGAAGAACGGATCTGATCAGGCAAAAGAGCTATATCTTTATCCCATCAATGTCGGTTTTGTCCTTCATGTAATCCATGGCTCCAGCACAGGAAAATAAAAGGTTCTACCAACTATCATCACAAGTATAATTCCCATCAAATCATAATCCCAGCTGAAACCTAAGTCTTAGCCCCTGCTAAAATTCTTTATATAAAGAAGCATGGAAAAAGGGCATACAGAAAATAGTCAAGTAACAAAAATAAGTGTTAGAGTTCATGCCTCCATACCTAGTCATTAGGCCTAAGACAATAATCATTGCTGTTAACTTTTACTAACCATTCTATGTCCCCTTTGTCTTTTGCCAGCACCTCAGTTAGTGGGTGCTTCCTTCATTTCTGCAGCATCTTAGTGTTTGATTGTCTTTTCTTTATTGGATTTCTCAGTTTTTTATTGACCAAAGTAGTAATATAAGTAGGCCAATTGAATTCTTTGAATTCTAAGCACAGCCTCCATGATGCAGCCGCACCCTAATTTTTCCCAGCAAGTGGGGTTAACACTCCACTCACTGACTCTCTATTTGTTCAGCTTTATAGAGAGCCCAAAATAACTAGTAGGTTTTGTCAGTTTCAAGGTACCTTGGTGGAATTCTTTCTCATGGTGGAATTTTCTTGGGTACTATAGCAAGTACAAATCTACTAAACCTCAGTGGGTTAAAACATATCAGTTTCAGTTTTGTTCTCATAGCTTATTGTGGTAATTTTACCTTGACTTGATTGTCCAAGTGGTCTTTACCAATCTGAGACCATTATTCCCATGAGATGAGCAAGCCCAATGTACCATCCATCTCTGCCATGTTTAGTCTTCAGACAATAATCATTACAGAACACTTTGAAGATATAACATCCCTCTCACAAATACATTTGCTAATGCATTACTGTTGTCCAGGCCCACCTAGACGTGAAGTGGCTAAGAAAGTGGCACATCACATGTATCTATTTCCTAAAGCATTTGAACTTTTTCCTCTCTGTAGTACACAAGGACTATTCTAGCAAGGATAATGATCTCAGTTAGTGTAAGCCTTGATTAAGTCCATATTTTGATTACTTAACCCAGCAAACTATCAACCCACTTCCTGAAACTCAAGGAAACAAATTCATTCTGAATGTCAGGTAGATGAGATATAATGACAATAAATTTAGCCCAATCAAGTCTTATATTCTGTCTCTTCCTATTAGAAACAATGCAAACTAGACGATATCCTTAAAGTATTGAAAGAAAAAAAAAGTCAATCTGAAATTCTTTTGTTTTGAAATATCTTTCATAAACAAAAGTTAAAATGAAGATTTTTTTAAGACATACTAAAGCTAGAAGAATTTATTACCAGTGAACCTATAGTATAAGGTTCACTTTTGAACCTTAAGCCCTCCTTAAATCAACTAAAATCAGTTTAGTAGGGGATCAGCATATACAGGCAAGGAAACTACTCAAGGCTAAAAGAGGATCCACTCAAAGGGTTAGCAAGAACAATGCCTGCTGATCTGACAAGGATGGAGGAGTACCTATTACCATCAATGGAGCAATCTCATAATTGAGGCATTAGGTAAAGTTCTGAGTCCTGCCTCAGTAGTAGTAAAATTAGCTCTAGAATAAAAATTTCCCTGGTCCTGCTCAATAAAGCTTTAAAGCAAGACCTGAAAGACTCTATTTGCAATAACATAACTCTGTTTTTTGTTCTTCATTCTTTTGCACAGATTTAGGTCTATACCTAATATTGTTGTTCTTTTAAAGGAATTCCTTTAAAATTTCTCATACTATAGGTTCACTGGTAATAAATTCTTCTAGCTTTAGTATGTCTTAAAAAAAAATCTTCATTTTAACTTTTGTTTATGAAAGATATTTCAAAACAAAAGAATTCCAGATTGACTTTTTTTTTCTTTCAATACTTTAAGGATATCGTCTAGTTTGCATTGTTTCTAATAGGAAGTCTGCTGTCATCCTTGTCTGTTTTTCTACATATAATGTGCCTCTTTTCTGGCTATCTTTTGACGTAAATTTTCTTCCTTTTTTATTGTTTCAGGTAATTTTCTTCTTCTTTGGTGTGCCTAGGGTTTTTCAAGGTTCTTGGATATGTGGGTTTATAGTATCCATCAAGAATGGAAAATTTTTAGCCATTGTTTCTTCAAATATTTTTTCCCACTGCCTCCACAGCAGATTTCAAAACCAGCTGTATTTGGATCCTTGAAGTTGCACCACCACTCTCTAATAGTCTATTTATTTTTTTCAGTGTTATTTTTTCTTCTGACATTGAATAGTTTCTAATGCAATATTTTAAAGTTTATTAATTTTTTTCTTCTGAAATGCATAATCTTTTGTTAATTCTATTTGATATAATTTCATCACAGGCATTTTTGTTTTCATATCTAGAAATTGGATTTAGATCACTTATTATTTTCCATGTTTTTTCTTGTTGAGTCTTTCCTATAGCTTCTTGAACACATGGAATACCTATATAATTATTGTTTTAATATTCTATCTGTTAATTCTATTCTGTGTCATTTGGGGGGAAATTTTAATAAATTAAACTTTTCATTAGTTATGACTATACATGTTAGAATAGCAAAGATTAAAATGATTAACCATTCCAAAGTTTGGTGAGGATATAAGGCAAGTGTAACTCTCATATAACTAGGGTGGGAATTTAAATGATATAACCAATGTTAAAAATGGTTCAGCACTCTCTTAAAAAGTTAAATATTTACTTACCATATAACCCTGTTATTTCACTCTAGTCACCTAAAGGAAATAAAGGCATTTAGCCATATACTGACTTGTACACAAATACTCAAAACATCCTTCTTTGTACAGGGCAAAAACTGGAAACAACTTAAATCCTCAGTAGCAAGTGATTGGATAAACAAATTATGTGATAGCCACACAATGGAATGCTAATCAGCAATAAAAATGAATGTTATATTCAACAACACGTATAAATCTCAAAACAATTATGCTAAGTATAAAATGTCAGACTAATAAAGTGAAATATTGAGTCAATTTATATAAAACTTTGGAAATAAAACTCAACCCATAGAAATAGAAATCAGATCAATTCCCTGATTTGTGTGAAGATAAGGCAGGATAGGAAATTGAATGGAAGGAATTATAAACTTTTGCAGATGGTGGCAGTATTAATTATTATCATCCTATCAACAGTTTCATGTGTGTCTACACATGTCAAAAACTTATCAAATTGTCCAATTTAAATATGTGGGGCTTATATTATATCAATTCTATCTCAATGAAGATGCCTAAAATGTAAAAAAAAAGCAGCAACACAAAATAAGTGGAATTTTATTATCCATCTGCCTCATTCCTATCTGCTTAAATGTGTATGGTTCCCAGTCCTTCCTCACCATTGGCCATACAATATTAAGACAGCTTTGTCAAGGTTGAGCATTCAACTGTTGTGATAATGCCATATTCATTGAGATCAGACTTGACTTTGTCCTCAGCTGTATCTGCCCTGTGATGGTTGGAGGCAAGGTCTTTTAAAACCACCATGGAGGCCTTCTGGCTCTCCTTAATGTTTAGTGGTATGTTTCTTGTTTATGGTTTTAGCTTCTTCTTTACAGCCTATACACACTCGCTAGGGTAGTAAATGAAGACAGTGACTCCACAGTCAGTTACCATAAAAACTAAGTGCTACAGCCATTAATTCTTTCTCCACCTTCCTTCCACTTGCAACTCATCTCATGTTACATTAGTAAAAATTTTCATAATTGGGAAGTAGCATTTTGGGGTAAGTTACCATAATAATGGCTTGGTCCAGCTACCCTCAGGAGTATCCCCTTGATCTATGAAATTTTCACACATCACAAAAGTCAGAATTCTATTTTTGTAGAATTTAATCAAAAATAAAAAGGTAAAAAGTTGACCTATTTATGAGATCTTTTTACTTCTTTACCCTGAATTAAGTTGATAGTAGCAATGAAATCAAATGATTTTAACATTAACATTTACAAACTATCTGGAAATGATGAAGACCTTAGTCCTAGGAAACTAAGTTATATGCCAGAACAAAAATCAGTAAAACAAACATTTAAGTCGGTGAAACATAATTATATCTTAACCATCATTTCTATCTCACTTCCAAGGCAGAATGCTTCTAGACAATATGATTATGAGATGATTCACGCCATGTCTTAGATGTTACTTCCACAGACAAATCTAGGACTCCTTTAAGCCTTGTTACAATAAGGTCAACAGGAGGTGAATGTCAGGAGGAAGTTTATTGCTTTCCAGGGTAATGAAAAAAGGAACTCAAATTCCAGATGTTTCTGGAAAGCTAGATAATAAACACAGATTGTGGGCTTCCAAAAATGTTACTCAGTCTCTGGTTTTGTGCTTTGCTTTTAAAAAAGACATTCATGTGTTCAAACATACAAATTTAGCAATTAACCCACAATGAATAGAAAATATTTTTGTTACTATGTATTTTCCTTGAAGGCAAGGTTAGGCCATTTTCTTCATGCTATGGGAATTCTCAAGATGCTAGAGTTTGACCAGGAATATAACAAGTTTTCAGTAAATAATGACAGTTGTAATGATGACATGCTGAGTAGAGAGATGGTTCTTAGATTTACACCTGACTATCCAAGGGTAGCCCGAGTGGCTGTGTGAAGTCCAGGTGCCTTCTCTATCTCCATCTACTCTTCTTCCCTGGTGCTCACATTGCTGTGGGAATCATTCATCTTGAGCTACAAAGGAAATTCAGTTTCTTCTAAGTCCTTAGCATCAGGTTAGTTCACAATTGTTTCAGAACTCAGTGAAGGCCTTAGAGTGCTCACATAGGCTTCTATTTTTACTACCTATCAAAACTTATTTAATTCATAAGCCTTTATAATTCCCACTGCCTGTTACTTATCCTGGTAGGCAAGGCTTTATATTTTCTCATCCCCCCAAGAATTTTTAGTTTAATCTTCTACTTCTTGTTATAAATCCTCTAAGCCACTAGAGGGGCCCCAGTGAAGGCAGTTTACAGTCTTGGCCTTTATAACCTACTAGACCACTTATTATACATTTGATTTGAATTTTGCATTGAATTAACTCCTTGGTCATTTCCTGACTTCTCTTCAATTTGGGCTTTAACTCTTCACTTATTTTCCATCCACTTTCTTTACCGTAGCACTTCTCAGACTATCTTAAGAACAACTTCTAAGGTGAGGACAATAAAGTCATCTGTCTCAGAGTTGTTTTGAGAAATAAATGAATATATTAAGAGTCTTGGAAAATTACTTGCTGGAGAGTACTATGTAAACATTAACTATATATAAAAACTATTAAATATTATAAAGTTATATTACTTATATCTAGTAAATACATATGTATATACATGTGTGTATCTATTTAGCTAGAACTTACTAACCCCTCCCCTCGAATATTCTTGGGGGGGGGTTGTTCTTTTTTCTTTTAGCACTTAATTTTCTACTTAAATAGGAAGTTTCAACTGCTATATTTTCTAGCTCACTGATTCTTTTCTCTGGCCACGTTTACTCTATCACTGAGCCAATCAAAGGCATTCATTTCAGTTGGAGTGATTTTGATTTCTGGCATTTCATTTTGATTCTTTTTTTCTTTTGCAGTTTTTGGCCAGCGCTGAGTTTGAACCCACCACCTCTGGCATATGGGGTCAGTGCCCTACTCCTTTGAGCCATACGTGTCACACCATTTTGATTCTTTGTTAGAGTTCCCATCTCTCTGGATAGCAACCATATGATCACACATGATGTCTACTTTTTCTATTTGTGCTCTTGACGTATTAATCAGCATTATCTTCAATTCCTTATCTGGTAATTCCAAAATTTTTATAATATCTGAGTCTTGATATGATGCCTCTTTTTGTCTCTTCACAATGTGTTTCATCTTGACATTTAGCCTGTCTTGAAAATCTTTCCTGAAAGTTGGACATGATTTTTCAGGTAATAGGAAATTAGGTGAATAGTCCTTTAATGTGAGGTCTTATATTAATTTGTCTACAGTTGAGCTGTCCAAGTTTTGCTGTAGCTGTCAGTATCTGATATGTTGAATTCCTTTAGCATCCTTATTTTTGTCTTCCCTGTTGTCTTTGAGCTTCCCTTAAAACTCCTCCTTAACTAGAGGTGGTACCTTGTTCTTCTTGTTGCTATAATCTACTGCTTTTACGGTGGCATCCTATGGATGTGGTGTAAGCTGTGGAAGAGAAGTATTTTCTTCTGTTATATTACTTCATTGTAGTCTTTTAGGGGGCCTGTGTTATTGACTATCACCTTCAGAAGTTTGTGTTAGCTTTCACTCTACCTTAGATAAGAAGGCTAGAAGCAGTAGAGTTGGGTCATTCCCATTTCCCCAGCTATAGTAAGGCTCTGGCAAAGCCATTTCCCCTGCATAGTAGGCTTTGGTTAGAGAGAATGCTCTGGTATAGTAATAGTAACATGGTTACTTTTCCCCTCTCCTGGCCAGAACACAAGGATTCTCATCTTTTCACCATGAGAACTGGGTGGAGTTCCTAGTTGTAAAATCTGTGAAAGTGAGGGAGATTCCCTGAACATATGCTCCCAGGAGTTTCTCATTCTCACACTAATTTCTCATTCTCAGCTGCCAACAATGTGGCAAAATAACCATTTACTTATTTATTTATTTATAGACAGAGTCTTTCTCTGTTGTCCAGGCCAGAATGCTGTGGCTTTAGACTACCTCACAGCAACCTCAGACTCCTGGGTTCAAGTGATCCTCCTGCTTCAGCCTCCCAAGCAGCTGGGACTCCATTATAAATAGAAGAATCAGATGGGCATAGTGGAGATAAGGTCTCACTTTGATCAAGTTGCTCTCTGACTCCTGAGCTCAGGGAATTGTCCCTCCCTAGCCTCCCAGAGTACAGGGTTTACAGGCATGAGCCACTGCTCCTGCTCCACAATGACATTTAAATTTCCCAGACAGGCATGGGACTCACACCTGTAATCCTAGCACTTTGGGAAGCCGAGGTGGGTGGATCACCAGTGCTCAGAAGTTCAAGACCAGCCTAAGCAAGAATAAGACCCCACATCTAAAAATAGTGGGGCGTTGTGGCAGCTGCCTATAGTTCCAGCTACTTGGGAGGCTGAGGCAAGAGAATTTCTTGAGCCCAAGAGTTTGAGAGTGCTGTGAGCTATGGCACCAAGGCACTCCACCCAGAGCAACAAAGTGAGACTCTGTCTCTACTTAAGTGAATAAAAAATGAATCAATGAATTTCCTACCAGTTTATGGCCCCTACAACTTCTACTCTAGGACACTGCACCTTAACCGTGGTTCTCTGTATTCTCAAAATTTTGGAGTGGTAGTTTGCCCTACAGGCTCAGTTCTCTGATGGGTTCAAATATCAAGAAAAGGCATTGATTTTCAGTTTGTTTGACTACTTCTAGTTGTGACGACAACAGAAGTTATGACTTAAAAAAGCAGTGTCAGAGCATGGTAAGTGAGAACACTAGCTCAACAAAGCTTTGAGGGTTCATCCCTCCCCTGGATTTCAATTTTGTGTTTTAGTGCTTTGTAACCCCTCTTCAATGGTACTATCAGTTTAACCTAAGTTTATGTTTTTGCTTGAGTTCAGTAAATATTTGCTGAGTATCTACTTACTGTATGCCAGGCACTGTTTTAGGTTCTGGAAACAACATATTAGCAAATAAGTGAGTTCATCAATCTCCCCCTTAGGCCCAAATTCCCAGATAGTCCTGCCCCTATTAATTCCTGCAGATTAAGACTCCATACTGTCATAAAATGTATCATGTGTTCACCCATCTCCCTCCACCATCGAATTGCTTTTCCTACATTCTTCACATCCAGCCCAATCTTTAGGGTCCAATTCCTAATAATACAGTTATTTTTCATCTAGAGCAGAGATTCTCAACTGGAGTGCCTTGAAGATTTTTAAAGATCATTAACTAAATTATTTTGAAAGACGTTCAAATCACAGTAAGTACTTTCTTTTATTTTTTACTCTTTTTTTTCTTTTTTGAGCAACATAATTTAAGTGTGTCACAGAAGTTTAACTATAGGTTCAAGTATGCCACAGATAAAAAAGGGTTGAAAAACACTGATCTCGAGTAGTTTTTGTCCTTTAAATTCTTTTGTATGTATTTATATATACTTCTGGGGTAAGATAAAAGGGTGTCTGTTTAGGGATTTAAAATGTTATATCTTGTTGGTGAAGTGGGTTTTTTTTGAACACTAGCTATGTTTTAGAACTTTGCATATTTTGTACGCAATTAGGTTGCCAGCACATAGTTGTCCTATTCCTTGTTCATTTCTCAGTTCAGAGCTTTCTGAGGATACAATGGGGTGCCACTGGAGAATCCACGCTCATCCATCACTAAAACTTATAAAGAGAAATACAGTCTAGTAGGTTCTCTGCTATGTCCTGATGGCTATTAAAGTGGTGTGGCCTATTTCTCAAGCACATTTGATTTTTCCACAAGCATGAACCTCTCATTCATCTTTGACAGCACGCACTTTCTCAGACATCAAGATCCATGTTTATTAGATCTTTTTGTACAATGTCCAGTCCTTTTCTATATATAGCACACACTTGACTGTGAAGTCATTGGATGATATCTGAAAGTTTGGATTGTGTTGCAATCAATCATTTTATTTGTAAGACAATTTATGCATCTGCACTAAACAACTTCAACTCTTTCTTGTTAAAAATAACTGCATATTTCATAGGCATTTCTATAAATACACCCAATTTTACAATGCTTACCATATATAACCAGTGTGGTTTCTGCACTATTGACCATGGAGACACATATGTGTCCTGTCCTGTTGGATTTGCCAAGAAGTGTTCTTGATGAATGTGTGGAATGCTCTTTTTCCAAAGTCAAACATCTGGTTTTGGCACCAATTTTCAGGCCAGACCCATACTCAGCACAAAAATGGAATGTACTGGATTTGCTTGGGTAGAAGTTGCTCACGCAACCCACATTTCCAAATACCAAGGCTTTTGCAAAATTGATTTAAGTTGACTTTAGGTGTGAGATGGAATCAAGAATAATAATTCTTCTTGCATTCTCTAGATTTTACCTGTGGCTATCATTTCACCTTGATCATTGTGTTACAAGTTTCCATCTTACGAGGGCAAACCTAATTCCCAGTGATGGCAAATAAAGACTAACCAGCAATTTGTACCTCAATAATCCAGAGGATGCCAACAGACTTTTAAAATTGCAGTAGCTGAGTTTAATAATTTTATTATTATTAACCCATGTTCAGATGGAAAAATGGAAAAAGCAATTTGGGGGTTGATGCTTATACTGTATATACATGCATATACTATATGGTAGAATTATGCCCTGCTTAAATCCTAGTGTTAATAAATCCTTTGGCTTATATTAAATGGCTGGTGTTTGATGGAGAGTCTGTGGAAGAGAGCTCATGCCATATCTTAGAGCTCCTGCCTTATCAACTATTTTAATTTTTTAAAAAAGAAATATTTATTAAAGTCTGACTGTGTGTCAGTCACCACAGTAAGAGCTAAGGAGATAACTACAAACAAAACAAAGCTACACACACGCACAAATGAGCTAAGATGGGAGAAACAACAAAAGAGTAGATGAATACATAATAAATTGTTAATGAAAATAAATCAGAGTAAGAGGATTGCGACCAACAAGGTGACATCTGAGCACAGACTTGAATTAGGTGAGGAAATCAGGCAGATATGAGAACGTCTGAGAGGGTGTGGTCTGGGCTGAGAGTGGGCGAGTGCACAGCAAGTGCTTCAAGGCAGAAGCTTCTTAAACCTGCTTCACTAGAGGCCAGGGGAACAGTATGGCAGCTACAGAGCATCCTGGGTCAAAGCTGGTAGGAAGTGGGATCAGAGAAGTGGTGAGATACTTGTAGGTCAAAGGAAATAGCTGGATTGTTCCCAAGTGTGATCACTAGAAATTCATCTCTAGAGCCAGGCAGAGCATAAGAGAATCAGCCTCATAATGAAGGTTTGCAGAAAGAAATGAAAATGATGAAAACTCAGCTGTGTGCCATATAAAATTTGACAATCAATAGGACTTTAGCAGGACAAAGTGAACAGGATTATGTAATCATGTTCTTTGCCTTATGCTCTCTGCATCTATTTTGACTATGTTTTTGATCCTCCCATACTCCTAGGGACTCTCACTGTCTGAATAATCACATTCAGTTCTTCTATCAGCCAGAACAGCGGGAGAAGGTTTGATCAGTGTTACTATGGATGACTTGCTAAAGAAGGTCTTGGACTCTGTTGCCCTATGTGCCTTGACACTGGCTTGTTGCTTCAGCCTACTATTTGTAAATCTCTAGGACACAACAGACATGTCTCTGGGGTCAAAGACGAAGCAAGTTTTCCCCAGCCAGAATGTATGTATGCCTGTTGCATTCATGTCATCAAAATATTTTTTTGAGTTGTGGGTTTACTCTTGGTCTCTAAAACAAAAAAGCACCCAGTATACATTTTGACATTTTTATCAGACCCAGAGTGAAACACATGGGGTTAGAATTTAGACAGAGAAGGGTCGTGCTTCTACATCAGGGCTCTACTGCAGTCACCCTCAAGGGACCTCATGTCACACTGCCTCCAAGTAGTTCTGTGGCTTTGGGAAACATAGCTACATTTTATATGCTTTTAGCCTTTCCATCTATAAAGCATGGAAAATAATAATAGTACTTTCTTCACAGAGTTGATGTGAGGATTACTGAGTCAATGTTATTCAGGCTGAGTGTTTAATAAGTACCTGGAATATAGAGTATGGTAAGTCCAAAATAAATGTGTGTTCCTATGCAAATTGCTTCATCTGAAAATGAGGGAATTTTGACACCTACCGTACAGTACTAATATGAGAAGCAAATGGATATGTTATGTGGGACTCCGAGCGTGTGCCTGTTACCTAATGGTAATGCTAGTAACGAGATTGTTACTAGTTGAGGCGATTTTTTTAAAAATGATACTCAGAACATGGATATTGTGGTTTTCTTGTATATAAAACAATAAAACTTTTCTGATTTATGATTTTGAATAAATACTAAATTCTATAGCTCATACTTTGGTCAGTTGTCCCCATTCAATAACCTATGCTGAAATGGCAGACCCCCAAAGAATTAACATGCCTTTTTTGCAATATAAAAATATCTGCCTCAATAAATAAGAAGAAAAGGTATACCTCCTGGAGGTGGAATCCTCAGGATGCTGTTTCAGCTTTACTAGGATCACTAGCTGAAGGCAATGCAGAGATGTAGAATCCCTCTATCCTCTACTCAGGTATCTGTCAGACTCGCCTTCAGAACAGCTATCCTCATGGTTCAGCATCGCACCTAGGCCCAACAATATCCAGAAGCAAAAAAGGGGAGCTGGAAAATCAAAAGGAGCCCGAGACAGCCCTTCCTTTACCTTTCATTTGCCAGTACCAGATTATGAATCCTCCAATGCATTCATCACTAGCAAGGAGAATAGCCCACCTTGGCTGGTTGTCACGAACTAGGATTTACCTCTGGAGCTAAATAGGACCCAGTCATCCTCCACTGGGTCCTATTGGGAAGTAGTGGACACCAGAACCAAAACAGGGTTCTGCCCCCAAGGAAGAAAGGACAATAGGGTACGGGGTTGATTACAAACAGCATCTGCTACAGACAACCAGCAAAATCTTGCAAAACTACTTGTATCATCCTCTAAAAGGCATTCCTGTTAAGATCCTGTTTGTGTGAGTTTCAAGTACTGACTGTCAGCTTAGATGGTAGCTATGCTCATATTTCTCACCCAGACTATTACATAAGAGGTGCTTTCCAAGCCTTGGATATTTTCAAAGCAACCTCATCTTTTTACATACCCCAAGCAATCAGAAGCTGCAGAGAACTTCCCATGGTCATTTCAAGTGTTTTGGTAAAGAGATGTTCTCACTGCCAGTTTAGCTGGCTTTTACCCTCAAACCAAGTTTCCACATTCCAAGATGCCAGTGGAATGTGAGACAGCCATTGCAGAGGGGAGGATTTGTTCCCAAGATCATCCTTTTTGTGTTTGTAGTAATATTGTTAGGGCTTTAAGAGGGAAGAAAAATGCTAACTTTGCTCCCTGTTTATTGAATACAGCCTGCCATAAATGCGTTTTATTTTCCTTCTAGCTGTATTTGATTTTCATCTGTGTTGGTGCCTCAAATAAATATCTGGTAGGACCAGCTGGGGAGGATTTGATACTGACAAGAATCACTTTCCAAAGAGAGCCGAATGTGAGGAGAAATGAAAAAGTGAAGAACTAAGCAGCAGGGACCTTTTCTTGCTGGGAGAGTACAAATTGCACCATCAAGGTTAACCATGCTCTGGCTACAAGGATACATTTAGGAGAGAGAGAGCATGAATGAATATGAATGCACACTTCTATTTGAAATGTCCATTATAGACTCCTATAAAAGGTGTTAAAGATGATGCTGAAGAAAACTCACCTTAAGTAAGGACTTGAATACATAGACAATTTCTGCAAATTTTTGATTCTTCTATATCCTCTGTAGTCTTTGTTTCTACTGTTGACACTTCAATGTCTTTACATAGTCACTATCTACTAACAAGCCCAATGATCCCTTCTCTATTACACTTCTCAATCTCTCTGCAGAATTTTACTTGATCATTTCCTTCTTGAACTTTTCTTGCTTCCTGAATTAAAAATTAAATACAGGTGAACTGAAGATGTCAATTCTTCATTCTAAATGGGGTGATGGGGCCAGTGGCCAAGGGAAGTCAGTGGAGGTGAGAGACAGGGGTGGGTGCTGATTGACATATGGCCTATGCAGTGTGAGTCTACCACCAAGTTCATGCTCATGAAAGACACACTATCTTAGCTCAGAGAATAAGGTACAGATCTAGGCAGGTAGACTGCAGTTTTCTCAATCCAGAGAAAGACATCTGGGTCAATCTATGGCTGAAATAATAGAAGAATGAAGAAAGTATATAAACAAGAGGAACTAGAGGGAAGCAGTAAAGCAAAGAATTTTCTCCATGCAGTACAAATCACAGCTAGAAAGGCATATGGAGGAGCCATGGTTGCAGTCCAATTCATTGTCAAAACAATTATTCAAGATCCAGAGCCAGTCTAATGTTTGAGGAAAAAATAATTCTTGTATCACCACCTACAACTTTCCTTTTCCTTCAAAAATTGGCATCTTAGGTGAGCAGGTGAGCAGGAAAAGTCTGAGGAGTTCTACGCCTGGGGAACATACATAGTGTAGATGCGCAGACCCGGGGTGAGTTATGTGGCTCAGATGACACTGGTCACTGTTATTTGTTTCTCTTGTAATTTTTCATGAAGACTAGTCCTTTGCTGTCTCTTGTCTCATCTCTCTTCTTAATAGATTTTCTACCCTCTTCTCTTTTTGAGAATTTTCTTTTCTTTTCTGGTTTCAAATCATCATGTCTGATCTACCCTCATAACTTCCAGTTCTGCATTTTAGAACTACTTGCCAAGTACCTCCACAGAACTATTATAGATGTTATCTATAATAGTCATATAGATATATCTATATAGATGCTACCAACTTTCAAAGGTAGACTCCCTTTATTAAAGCTAAACTTCCTGATTTTCACATTGCTTTTGTTGATATTGTCTTCTCAGTTACTCTGTCTTGAAACCTCACTAGTTATGTAAAAAACTTGACACTCATTCTTCATGCAAGATCCCGCTGAAATCTAGACATTCTAATTTTCCATCTCTCTCGTATCCACTCCTCCACCCTCCTTTGTTCATTACCCTTGTTTAGGACCTTGCTTCTCCTGTAGTCTACAATAATTGTCTCAAAGCCACTCTCATCTGCCAGTTGCTTTCCTTTCCATTCTGTCCTATACATACAGCACTGCATAGTAACTTACATAATGTATATATCTGATCATTTCCGATACTGTTCAAAAACCTTGACTATCTTTTCATCACCCTGCCAATACTTAGTCCAGATCACCATCGATTTCCCACCTCAATCATGGCAATAGACTTTTTATGGACTATGCAGCACTTCCAGTTATCCTGACTCCATTTGTGTTGGTAACCTATGACCCAGTGATTATTTCTAAACTCAACTGTAGGTAAACACTTGAGTTTCAAAGGCCTTTCAAGACCTAGACTCTCCTTTTATCTTTGATCTCACCTCTTACTATCACTAGCCAATGGCTCCACCTCCCACAACCCTCTTTGGGTGCAAAACAAAGAGGTAACTAATAGCAGATGTTTCTTCTTATCAGACAGGCAGCTCATGTGGGTAGGCACCAGTTTATTCTTTAGCAATTGGCTGAGGGCCACTGTGTAAACAAAACCTGATGTTCTGTTTCCATGTTACCAGAAACCATGTTGGTTGAAAATAAAAAATTCAGTCAATCATCTGGAGGCATCTCAAATATCCAGATGTTTGGCATCATGTTGACAAAGCAGCCAGATGATTCAGAAAGAAATTTTCACTTTCTCAGTTAGAATGCATTTTGGTCTCCCATAGTTATCAAAGGGGGCAATCATGCCCAAGTGGCTTTCTTGAGAAAATGAGTTCCAGGTGGAATTAAAAAATGCCAAAGGGCTAAGAATGAGTAAAGACCCTTGTGACTGAACTTATAAGAGTCTAAAGGCAATAAAAGCCTCTGAATGGCTGTAAATTGTTGTTAATGATAATCTGCCTTGTTATTGCTTGATGCTCCCAACGTTGACTGGGACAAGGGCATCCATTTCAAGAAACGTCCACAGATACTCTGACACGTGTTAGGTAAGAGTCTACACAAAGTGCTCTGAAATGCCTTGCGTGCCTTTTGTGTACAAACCAATTTGGTTACCTGGAAGGTTTTTTTTTTTTTTTTTTTTTTGATAAGTTCCATCACAATCTGTTTGCAGGTTGGGGTGCATAGTTTTGTTTTTTTAAAAAATTGTGACATTGGCTGGGAATCTATGCAGTTTGTGTTATAATTGTGATGGCCATGATACCAGGTCGAGAGGAGTTGATTTTGGGCCCCAGAAAGGTATAGTTCTGTGAGCTGGATATACATTTTCTAGGTTACCAGGAAAGGAAGAGATTGAAGTTGAAGCCGATCCCTGTTCTCTCCACCTTTCCTACAGATGTACAGCACACATGACACCTTTCTAGAATCTATTCTTTAGATTCCTGAAATCTGCTAAGCTAAGCTGAACCTGTGGTTACATTGTGCCTAGGGCCAGATAATTAAGGGGCAAGCAGCACAGGAAAGAATTGCTATTTCTTTGATTGCATTATATAATAAAAACTGTTGAACCTTTCCAGAAATTGATGCTAGAAACCTGAACATAATCTTCAGCCTAAGGGAGCTTATTGTAGGTGGTAAAGGGAAAACCTCATTTTAGTAAAAAGTTTTCTAGATACAAAGATGATGAGAAGAAAAATTATACATTTATCAAGTTCTTCCTTCAAGTGAAGAATAGCTTTCTTTTTCCATCTAGCTTCTTGCCTGGCCTTCTCCCTTTCCCCTAAATGATAAGAGAAAGGAGAGATTTAAGAAACATTTTCCATGTTGTAGGACTTTTTTATTTCTGGGGAGCACAGAAGCATTTTTTATCTATGGGAGAGTTTATATTGTCAAATAGAATGTCCAGCTGAGATATCCCAGCTGAGAGAGTAAGAATGAAGGCTTAGGTGAGGGGAAAGGGATAGAAATAGACACAAAAAAAGTTGACAAGAAGGAAAGAAATGAAAAGGGGAGAGCGATAGAAATCTTAAAATACATATTGATAACCCCGAGTTCTCCAAATGCAAGGAGATGTTTGTGAAGGTTCAGTCCTACTTTTTATTACATAAGAAAAATTGGTAGAAGAGGAATTTTCTATTCCTTCCCATACTACATTATCTAAATTTAAGTCAGTGTTAGAAATAGTCCAAATTTGTAGAAAATGAGAGAAATTGTGCAAGATGTATTTAAAATTTTAGAGTTCAAGAGAATTGATTTTACAGAGAGCATTTTAAACCTACCATTCAGGCCAGGCCTGGTGGCTCACACTTGTAATTGTAGCACTCTGGGAGGCTGAGGTGGATGGATTGCCTGAGCTCAGGAGTTCAAGACCAGCCTGAGCAAGACTGAGACCCTGTCTCTACTAAAAATGAAAAACTGAGGCAAGAGGATCTCTCCAACCCGAGTTTGAGGTTGCTATTGCTATGAACTATGAAACCATGGCACTCTATCAAGGGCAGCAAAGTGAGACTGTCTCAAAAACAACAACAATAACAACAAAAAAAAAAAATCATAGCTCACAGCTGCCTCAAACTCTTGGGCTCAAGAGATTTTCAGTCTCCTAAGTAGCTAGGACTACAGGCACCTGCCACAATACTTGGCTATTTTTAAAGACAGAGTCTAGCTCCTGCTCCAGCTAGTATGGAACTCCTGAGCTCAGGCAATCCACCCACCTCAGCCTCCTATAGTGCTAGGATTACAGACATGAGCCACTGCACCCAGCCTTTATGTTACTTCTGAAAATAGTTGTATTTACCTTATGTTTCCATTAATGAGTATTTTTCTGGTCTTTTTTTTTTTTTATATTGAGACAGAGTATCCTTATGTCACCCTCAGTAGAGTGCTGTGGCATCACAGCTCACAGCAACCTCAAACTCTTGGGCTTAAGTGATTCTCTTGCCTCAGCCTCCCAAGTAGCTGGGACCACAGACACCTGCCATAATGCCCAACTATTTTCTTTTTTTTTTTTTTTTTTTTTTGCAGTTTGGCCGGGGCTGGGTTTGCACCCTCGGTATATGGGGCTGGCTCCCTATTCACTGAGCCACAGGCACTGCCCGCTGCTATTTTCTTGTTGCAGTTGTCATTGTTGTTTAGCTTACCTGGGCTGGACTTGAACCCACCAGGCTCGGTTCATGTGGCTGGCACCTCACCACTGTGCTACCCGTGCCGAGTCTATTTTTCTGGTCTTTAAGGATGAGCCTTTCCTTGGTCTGTGATGGGAAAAGTTGTTTTCATGGGAAAGGAGAATTTTTTTTTTTTTTTTTCCGAAACAGAGCCTCAAGCTGTCACCCTGGGTAGAGTGCTGTGGCATCACAGTTCACAGCAATCTCCAACTCCTGGACTCAACCAAGTCTCCTGCCTCTACCTACCAAGTAGCTGGGACCACAGGCGCCTCCCACAATGCCTGGCTATTTTTTTTTTTTTTTTTGGTTGCAGCCGTCATTGTTGTTTGGCAGGCCCGGGCTGGATTTGAACCGCCACCTTAGGTGTATGTGGCTGGCACCTTAGCCACTTGAGCCACAGGCGCCAGGAAAGGAGAATTAATAATATATGATCCTTATGGTTACAGTTCCTGAGTGTCCTCTTCCCTAGAGCTTATATTTTATAGCTTAAGTAAGTTTAAAAAAATAACTTATCAGGGTGTGAACTACTTTAAAATTTGATTATGATTAAAAGAAAAGTTGAAATATTCCTTAAGTTACTAACTTTTTAATAGATTCTAGAACTCAACGGAGATTTTACTTTTATCATTACAGAAAACTAAAAAATAAACATCAAAATAATGCTTTAAAATGATTACGAAGAGACTCGGCACCCGTGGCACAGTGGTTATGGTGCCAGCCACATACACCGAGGTTTGAACCCAGCCCAGGCTAGCTAAACAACAATGATAACTGCAACAAAAAAGTAGCTGGGTGTTGTGCAGGTGCCTGTAGTCCCAGTTACTCAGGAGGCTGAAGCAGAATCACTTAAGCCCAAGAGTTAGAGGTTGTTGTGAGATATGATGCCACCACTCTACTGAGGGCGACATACTGAGACTTTGTCTCAAAAAAAAAAAAAAAAAAGATTACAAAGGTATAAGTATAGTGTGCAGTTGAAGGTGTATCTTTTTTCTGTTTCTTGTTTAATTAAACTTTCTTATAGTAGAAAAAATACTAGAGGAGATAGAAAAAGTAACTTATATAAAATCAACCATAGTCATAGTTTAATGACAGGTATGGCTATTGTTTTTCCTGCTGCATGTTTAATCATGAATTGTTGTTGTTTTTTTTTTTGAGACAGAGTCTCACTAGATCACCCTTGGTAGAGTTTCTGTTTACTTAGCTTCCCAAATAATTGATACTACAGGCACCTACCACAATGCCTGGCTATTTTTAGAGACAGAGTCTCTTTGTGGCTCAGGCTGGTCTCAAACTCGTGAGCTCAGGCAGTCCACCTACCTCGGCCTCCCAGAGTGCTGGGATTACAGGTGTGAGCCGCTGTCTGGCCAATCATGAATTTTTTTGAAGCATGCAAAGCTTAGAAATACAAGGTTGATTTAACAATCTGAATGTTGAAAATACCACAAGTTGATATACATATCTTAATCACATATACAAAATACATTTATCACTAATATACATACACATAAAACTTGGTTACTGGCCAAAGTAGCCAGAATGCTGTTGGAAATATGGTGTCATGTATAAGAATTGCCATGTTAGGGTTAAAAGAGCATTTTTTTCCAGCTGTTTTTAAGTTCATAGTATTAGAATTTTGTCGTTAAAATGAGAATATATTTTGAATGTTTAAAAAGAAAAAGCTATATAAGTGTACTCTTAAGTGATTTTTCTAAAGTATTGCTTTAAGTGGCTTGTTCATGTAAAAGTAAACGTACGCAGAGGTACTTTACAGGTTTAATGCTACTAAGTCCTTTGTATACCTTAGTCTGACACTCTTTTCAGAATTTGCTTTTTCCCCGGCAGTTGATCCAGTCCCCTGTGACAACCCCCCTTGGGCTGATTATGTTGAAGACAACTTCAGAAGAGTTGGCCTGTCCCCGTGAGGACCTCAGCGTGGCTCGGAAGGAGGAACTGAGGAAGCTGCTGCTGGACCAGGTGCAGACAGTGCTTGGGCTGCTGACAGGTGAGCACTTCAGTGGTGCTATGGGACAGAGGTCTGCTGTGGGTATCCAGAGCTTAGGCCTTGGCTCTCAGCATTTTTGAATGATTGTTTAAGCTGTTCCTGAGACAGAGCATAAAAATGAAAAAAAAAAAAAATTGTGCTGCATTCCTAGCACATATAGCCCCATGTCAAACACACAGGACCTCAAAATAGATTTGTAACTTACTTTCCTGTAGTCTTTCATTAATGGGTCCTCACTATAATGCAATTAATGAGGTAGAGTGTAGGTCATAGAAATACAATTGCATTATGGATTATTATATTTGAAGTAAGGTGAGTGGCAAACACTTTATTTAAAATATTTTGATTTTAAGATCAGGAGAAGTTGGAGGAGTAAGAAAATGTGAAAGTTTCCCACTCTGTGCAGGGAAGTGAGACAAAGTATAGAATGAACCCCCTGTGCACTAGGTTGTAGTTGTAAGTGGCATTTCACCTTTCCTGTTTGATTACAGCCCCATGACAATGTGTGAAGTCTAAGAATAAAGAGAAAGCAAACTACAAAATGAGACAGGAATATAGGAGGAGAGTGGTGCACCCAGAGTCCAGAGGGCCGTGGCTGCTTTGTTGCCATTAGAGCCCACTCATTAGGGAGGCACCTGTGTAGCTCCTGCTATTATGAGGCCCAAGGTGCTGTTAGTCTGGGTTGCTGCTGTAGGAATCTTGTAGTGAAAAGAAGTATTTTTATCTTCAGCTCCTCTACCCAGATTTCTTGTTGGATGTCTAGGGACCTTTTTGTTTGTATGTGTAGTTTAATGCTTGGCAAATGATTGGAACAACACAGAGTGGTCAAGGAGGATAAAGATTAATGTAGTCACTGAGTGGACAGAGCATCCAAGTAACCTTGGTAAAGAGCTACATTGGTAGAAATAGTGGGGAGAAGCTACATTGCAAGGTCCAGCTGAGGGAGCAGAGATCCTCTGAGTGGGAATAGTACTTTCTAGAAGATACCTGAAGGTGAAGTAGTAGTGAGGTACAGCCATCAGCTAGAGGGGGCCATATGGTGGTTGAGAGAAGGATGTTTAAATACTGGTGTTTGATGAAAAATATCAATACATCATTTTTCTAAATCTGATTTTTGTATGCTAGACTTTAACTTTCTTTTAAACTCTGCTTCCCTTCTTGGTAGGTATCTTGGAGACTGTCTGGGACAAGCACAGTGTCACTGCTGCCACTCCACCACCATCCCCGACCTCAGGAGAAAGTGGTATGATTTATCTGTCAGTGTGGCATTCCACTTTGGGGGCGGGGGCGGGTCTCAGCAGGGAATAGCAATTGTTTACTTGCATCACATATAGATGCTGATTTTTCTGTTATCTATTTTTGGCCTGCCTTTCTATGTTTCTCTGTAAGTATTTGTACTTTCTTTCTTTCTTTCATTTTTTTTGAGACATAGTCTCACTTTGTTACCCTGGGTAGAGTCCTGTGGTGTCACAGCTTACAGCAACCTCAAACTCTTGGGCTCAGCCTCAAGTAGCTGGGCCCACAGGTGCCCACCACAGTGCCCGGCTATTTTTTAGAGATGGGTTCTTGCTCAGGCTGGTCTGGAACTCCTGAGCTCAAGCAATCCACCTACCTTGACCTCCCAAGTGCTGGGATTATAGATGTGAGCCACTGTACTGGCTGTGCTTTCTAAGTACAGTATTTTGAACAACACAGCTTGCTTCTTCCTTACCTATTATAAAGATGGTACCTTTGACCTTTTGTCATCTAGCTCTATCCTCTTTAAACTTATAACTACTTTCCCTCCAGTTTGTTGCCCTGTTTTTTTTCTGTTTCACAAATGTCATGGCTGTGTTGCTTATGCTGAGGCTCATATGAGCTTGGGGCCTTGACAGATGCACTTTGTCATTCTGTAGGGGTAGCAGGAGGTGGGCAGCAGCCTGAAGGAGAGGACGTAGGCCTGTAGAGTGCTTTCTTCCACACTGAGCATGGAGAAGTCATGTTGGCCAAGACAGATTGGGGGCCGATGTGCAGTAGTCAGCACTGAATTTATATCAGTTAAGAATAATTTGATAAAGCCTGGCCATATTTGCAGTTGTTATTAAATAGATTTCTCATTGCTAGTTATTGTCCACAGTTGTATTAATATCTGTTTCAAAATTCAGAGTATACTTCATCTAATGAGAACTACTTTCAAGGATGGATAGAAAGAGGAAATTGTATTTGAACAGGAAATTTTAGTTTCTAAATACTTATGTTTACGTTAAGTGATCACAGATGCTTTTCAAGTAGAGTTTATCCTGTGAATTGGCACATATTTCTTCCCCTGTTGTAAAGATTGATGTAGCTAATGAAAAATATTTCTACGTATTTCTTCTTTGCCCTAGGAAATGGGCTGTTGAAATTAGATACCTCTTAGCCCAAGCCGTTTTATGTAGCCTGTTGGTAGTATGTGGAAGTTGAAATTCTTACAGAGTTACTGGGAATTGAAAATGTATCATGAAATTTTGAGGATTGCTCAAAGTATGCTAATTTATTCCAAATTCCATTTATCATACTTGGATTAGAGAGGCATTTATCATACTACTTAGATTAGTTTTCCTTCTAATCACTTTCAGAGAACAAAGTTCTAGAGTGCATTAAAAGCCTACAAGAAATTAAATCTTATTTGTGTTTGGTGGCAAACCTTTATTCTTAGAGTGGATATTTGAAGTGACTTGGCAGATTTCTGTATTTTGCAAAATTCAAATGATTAAAAAAAATTGCAGATGATTAAAGATTTAATTTTATGAGTGAACACCTGAGAGAGTATCTGTAGTTCGGATAGTCTTTAAATTTATAATTTCATTTTAGTTGAGATTAGTTCTTTGAAGTTAGATTTGTTTTTATTTTATTTTATTTTTTGCAGGTTTTTTTGGCTGGGGCTGGGTTTGAACCCACCACCTCCAGCATATGGGGCTGGTACCTTACTCCTTTGAGCCACAGGCACTGCACTAGATTTGTTTTTAGATAGTTGAATGCTGGCTTAGCATCCAGTTTATTAGCAGTAGTAGTTTACTACAGAGAAACTTTATTTTCTGAGATCATTTGCTAGTACTAAAAATTGTCTATTTTGGTTGGCTTTGTTCAGATATATGTTCTGAGCAAACTCAGTTTTTTGTTTTTTTTTGTTTTTTTAGATAGTATGTCACCCTTGCTAGAGTGCGTGGCATCACAGCTCACAGCAACCTCAAACTCCTAAGGCTTAACCACTTCTCTTGCCTCAGCCTCCCAAGTAGCTGGGCCTACATGTACCCGCCACAATGCCTGGCTATTTGCAGTTCTCCATCCTTATTGTTTGGCAGACCCAGGCTGGGTTTAAATCCATCAGCTCTGTCACCCTAGCTGCTGAGCTATAGGTGCTGAGCCTGAGCTAACTCAGTTTGAGCTTTTTTTTTTTTTAAAGAGACAGAGTCTTACTTTGTTGCCCTCAGTAGAGTACTGTGGTGTCCCAGCTCACAGCAACCTTTAGCTCTTGGGCTTAGGTGATTCTCTTGCCTCAGCCTCCCGAGTAGCTGGGACTACAGGCGCCCGCAACAACGCCTGGCTAGTTTTTGTTGCAGTTTGGCCGGGGCTGGGTTTGAACCTGCCACCCTCGGTATATGGGGCCAGCGCCCTACTCACTGAGCCACAGGCATGGCCCCTAACTCAGTTTTATATTTTGATAGACTTTATTTTCCTCATGGTCAGGTTGGGGTCTATTAGATACTACAAACCAGAAAAGTATGCTTACTTTTTTAATGTATTGCTTAGATTTTATGAGGTTAGGTGAAATAAAATATGAATGAACCAAATTGACATTTCCATATAACAAAACTTTAAAATATGGTACATGTGCCTTGAGAATTGCCTCTTAGACACTATTAAATTTTTTTAAAATATTGAATTTCAGTATTTGAGAAAAAGCAAAATAGAAACTGTGTGGGGGCTAGGGAGTTAAGTGAGATTTTAGGTTGGTATACTTCCTCTTTCTAAAAAGGATTGCATGTTTATTTGTTATATTTTTATTTCTCTGTATGGTAATTGTAAGTGAAGTCACCAGATCTTGCTCCATTATTTGAACAGTGGTTATTATTTAGTCAACATTCATTTCAATGCTTTTGCTCAACTGTCTTTGTGTACATAAGACACCAAGTTAAGCAGTAAAACTTGTAGAAAATTGTTCAGCTTTCTTGACCATGAGCTCAGTTTTGCAGAGGAAGTTCATTCTGAGAAAACTCACTGTCCTGTGAATCAACCAAATTAAATTCCTGCTGGGCTCTCCCTGCCTTGTCTGAATACATGTGTAAGCTCCCTGAGCTCCCTGTCAGATTTAGTAGCCCTCTTTTGGTTCTTGGTCTTCTTTCTTTCTTTCTTTCTTTTTTTTTTTTGAGACAGAGTTTTACTCTATTGCCCTACAACCCCAAACTCCTGGGCCCAAGTAATCCTCCTGCCTCAACCTCCTGAGTAGCTAAGACTATAGGCCACAGTGCCTAGCTAATTTTTCTATTTTTAGTAGAGATGGGGTCTCACTCTTGCTTAGGCTGGTCTCAAGTGATCCTCCCACCTTGGCCTCCCAGAGTGCTAGGATTACAGATGTTAGACACTGCACCTGGCCGAGGCTTTTGGTCTTTTTTTCCCCAAATACTTTCTTTTAATACATTTTTCTGTCTAATCACTTTCAAAGAACAAAATCCAGGAACTAGTTCCTGCTGACAGCTAATGTAATAGTCTGGATCTAGAAAAAGGTTTAAAGGCATATATATGTATCTCTTCATGTGTGTGTGTAGTTTATTTCTTAGCATAGTTCCCAAATTGTTGCTTTATCTCCTAAGCTTATAGAAGTAGTGATCATCACCTCGGTAGACAGACTGCTGTGAAGCAAGTGGTGGTTTAATTCTCCCTTACAAACTAGGTTACTGGGGCTCATGGACGGCAACTTAGCAGAGATTGTATTGCCAGTGAGTGCTGGAGCAGGGATAGGAACCTTTCCAGAACTTTGCCTAACTTTGCCTTCTTTGTCATTTTCATCACTTCTGCCCACCTCCTCCTCCCGCCTCTAGTTTGACTCTGCTACTTACCTTGAGTGGATCTTCTCAGCCCACTGTGGCTGTTCCTTCCCCCTATACTTCTGCACCCTATACTTCTTCCTTAGTCTCCTCTCCACTTCTTTTTGTTTGGGCAAAGTGGGTGGGAACTGGACAGACTGAAATTATGTGAATCCTGTAATTCTGAGTTAGCTTTGATAGTACTATAATAAAAATTAAGGGACCATATCTTTCTTATCTACGTGATACGTAGTTTCAAGTATAGATTTGTATGTACCACATACACGATGAAAAGTTTTTTTATGTTGAGGGTTTATTAGAGATCTTGAATTGAGACCAGTACGTCCCAGACTCTTTCCAAATTGCATATCTTTACATATAGAAAGGTGGAATGTGTAGTATTACTCACAACTCCCATGAATATACCTGTTTATCTTTCTACAGCTAGAGTGATGGTGTACTTGTGTAATCTTATTTTCACCTCCCAAGGGCTCCTTGAATAGAGTTTTCCCACATTTTACTTAACCAAGGATAGTTTTTTTTTCTTTTTTTGCAGTTTTTGGCCAGGGTCAGATTTGAACCTGCCACTCCTGGTATATGGGGCTGGCACCCTATTCCTTCTGGTATATGGGGCTGGCACCCTATTCCTTGAGCCACAGGCACCACCCAAACCAAGGATAGTTAGATCAGTGGTTCTCAGCTGGAGCAGTTTGTCCTGCAGGGGATAGTTGGCAATATCTGGAGAAATGTTTTGGTTAATGCAGCTAGAGGAGTTTACTGGCATCTAGTGAGTGGAGGCCAGGGAGCTGCTAAATAGCCGCCAGTGCACTGGGCTCCAAAGAATTATCTATGCAAAATGTCAATACTGCTGAGGCTTGGAAACCTGGAATTGTGAAAACATAGCTGAATAGAAAATATAAAATTTCAATGATTAAAAAAAAAAAAGTTGGGTGGTGCCTGTGGCTCAGAGGAGTAGGGCACTGGCCCCATATGCCAGAGGTGGTAGGTTCAAAGCCAGCACTGGCCAAAAACTGCCCCCCAAAAAACCCCAAAACGCTGAGGGTGGCGCCTATGGCTCAGTGGGTAGGGCGCCGGCCCCATATATCAAGGATGGCGGGTTGAAACCTGGTCCCAGCCAAACTGCAACAAAAAAATAGCCAAGTGTTGTGGCAGGCACCTGTAGTCCCAGCTACTCGGGAGGCTGAGGCAAGAGAATCGCTTGAGCCCAGGAGCTGGAGGTTTGCTGTGAGCTGTGACGTCACATCACTTTACCGAGGGCGATAAAGTGAGACACTCTACCAAAAAAAAAAAAAAAGCCGAGTGGGATCTTTGTATGTAGGCTCATGACATTTGGTGTTTGTATGGAGGGACAGTCGCTGGAGGTTTCTGTTTGCCTGTCTTGCTTCCCTTTCACCCCTATCTCTTTATCTGAAAACGCATTACAAATATGCCAACCATGTCTGGTTGCTTCCAAGTCAGTAAATGCACCAGAGTTATCCACATACTTCTGTGGGCATGGATACATATTACTGCAAGCATCTGGCTCAACTCAGGGAAGATGAAGGCATTCATAGGTTTTGTAATCAAGATTCTCTTACACAGAGAACTTGGTAAAACTTGCTAAAACTCTCTAAAGTTTGCACTGGAAATGCTGCAGCCTCAAGCAGAGTCCTGTGGTGATTCATCACTTTAATTACAATATAATTTTTGAAAAACACTCCCATAATCTACTAAAATATTTTGAAACATTTAAAACTTGAGTAGTATTTTTATTGAGAAATAGCCGTAACGGGAAAAAACCCTCTTCCAGATTGTCTTTATTGACCTAAGCACTTATTACCTTTTATATGATCCTGTTCAATCTTTGAGTATATCAATTTATCTTTCTACAATTGTACTAATGGTGTACATGTGTTATTTCACGTATAATTTTAGATGGTACATGTTTTTCTATATTTAATATTAGCTTTCTTATTTTTCCTAGGTGCATAATCTTTCCACATAGCTTGCCTTTTGGAAAAGAGCCTTGGCTTTAGGGCCAGACCTGGGTTTTAGCTTTGGCTCTGACCTTTTACTCGTTAAATGACTTTGGGAAACATTTGATCTGTCTGTACTTTGGTTCTTCTAAAAGTCTATAAATGTGGATAATAGTAATACCTTAGAATTGTGAGCATTAGTGAGAATATACATGTAAAATTTTCAGCCTAGGGTCAAGCAAATAGCGCAACAAATGCTATTTCATTGATGTTTCACTTTTTCCCCCTCTAGCAATTTCATTCTGGAAAAATTTTTCTGAGCCACAGAAGACGGATTCAACTTTTTAATCTACTTTTAACAAGGGAAATTAAAACCTGTGTTAATAAAATCACAAAATCTTTTTTTATTTTTTTGAGACAGAGTCTCACTTTGTCACCTTTGGTAGAATGCTGTGGCATCATAGCTCATAGCAACCCCAAACTCTTGGGCTTAAGAGATTCTCTTGCCTCAGCCTCCCAAGTAGCTGGGACTGCAGGCACCCACCACAACGCCTGGCTATTTTTTTAGAGACGAGATCTTGCTGTGGCTTGGGCTGGTCGCGAACTTGTGAGCTCAGGTGACCTGCCCACCTCGGCCTCCCAAAGTGCTGGGATTACAGGCATGAGCCACCTTACCTGGCTACCAAATCTTTATTTTGAGTCCCTAAACCCTTTTAGGGTTTGCCAAAGGTTGGGCAAGCATTCATAAAAATACTAAGTCCCATTTTTCCATGAATCTACAGAATAACAAAGCTTATTCACATTCCACATTGCAATTAATCTTTAAGAAATTACTGCTCATCAAATTGTAATCTCTTATTATGGAATACTCATAGTAGTTTGAAACGGCCACTAAAACAATCCATTCATTTTCAGTTGCATATCCCTGTGAACCTGGGTTTTCTTTATATAATACTTCAGTGAAAACAGTCCAGTGCAACAGAGCGAAGGCAAAAGCAGATGAGATAATTTACCTATGTTCTTTCAACCAGACACTAAAGAGATTTCCAAAAATACAAAAAGTAATTTTTTTATGGGTAAAATGTAGTTCTTCCATTTACAAATGTTATTTGTGCTAATATACAATATATTTATTATTAAATGAATGAAGTATTTAAACATTTCTTTCTTCTTTTTTTTTTTTTTTTTTTTTTTGAGACAGAGTCTCACTATGTCGCCCTCAGTAGAGTACCTTGGCATCACAGCTCACAGCAACCTCAAACTCCTGGGCTTAAGCAATTCTCTTGCCTCAGCCCCCCGAGTCGCTGGGACTATAGGTGCCCACCACAATGCCCGGCTATTTTCTCGTTGCAGTTTGGCCAGGCCGGGCTTGAACCTACCACCCTCGGTATATGGGGCCGGTGCCCTACTCACTGAGTCACAGGCACCGCCCATCTCTTTTTTATTTCTTCTAAGGAGAATTACTTGAAGTGACTTCTGAGAGATTTGATAGTGTGTATCTTAAAAGCCTTTTTTATTTTTAGGTGACTTACTGAGTAACCTGTTGCAGAGTCCTAGTTCAGCCAAACTATTGAATCAGCCAATCCCCATCCTTGATGCGGAGAGTGAGTATATCTGTTCCCTGGCCTTGGAGTGCCTCGCCCATCTCTTCAGTTGGATTCCTCTGTCTGCCAGCATCACCCCGTCCCTCCTTACCACCATCTTCCACTTTGCACGCTTTGGCTGTGACATCCGGGCCAGAAAGATGGCGTCAGTTAATGGCAGCAGCCAGAACTGTGTCTTGGGTCAGGAACGGGGCCGGCTTGGGGTCCTAGCCATGTCCTGCATCAACGAACTCATGTCCAAGAACTGTGTGCCTATGGAATTTGAGGAGTATTTACTGCGTATGTTCCAGCAGACTTTCTACCTCCTGCAGAAAATCACCAAGGATAACAATGCCCACACAGTGAAGAGCAGGCTAGAAGAGCTTGATGAGAGGTAATGAGAACAGGTGTGGAGCTGGCGTGCCCTGAGAAAGGGCCCGGACTGTTTATCATGCTGTGCTGCATAGCATCTGTAATCCTCTTTGATTTCAGAATGTGGGGCTCCTGGTGAGGAACAGAAAGGTAGGTGTGTACCAGTAAGTCTAAGATTAGCTGGAAGGGATAGGGTGGTTAAGGGAAATGAGTTGAGTTTGAAAAGTGATTGTGGATTGTGTAGGTTTGTTGTCTTTTCTCCCCCCATCCATCTCCTGTCCTCCCTTCCACTCCTCTTTCCCCCCTTCCTCACTATTTGCCTGCAGGTCTGAGGTGGTGCAGGAACTGAGACTGCTGCTCATGCGTAGCCAGGAACAGGAGAAGAGGTCCATGGAGGTACAGGAGTTACAATCACCTTTTTCACTTGGTGTTGCTTGTCAGTTTTTACTATTTGACTTTTCCCAAGTGAACATCATGCAGTGTATAGGAATGTTTTTATTGTCAGTTTTATACAAATGGCAAGTTTCCATCAAAAGGTAGGAGAAGCCAGTGCATGCTTGTAGTCCCAGCTTCTTGGGAGGCT